>LPNX010165517.1:161596-180228 GCA_001517045.1 Pseudotsuga menziesii
ATATTCAGAGCTGGTCCTTTTTCAAACCAAATGAGGCATCACAGAGCTGGTCCTTTTTCAAACCAGATGTGGCATCTACTTCAGAGCTAGTCCTTTTTCAAACTAGATGAGTCTTCACAGAGCCAGCCCTTTTTCATGTTGGATGTGGCATCCTGACAATGGAAGGAACCAATCCTCTCACCATGTCACTGCCCTTACATCCAACCATGGAAGGAACCAATCCTCTCACCATGTCGGAATGGCACTGCACTTATATCCGACCTGCTCGTTGGAATGGCCAACACTCATATCTAACATGGAAGGAACTTAATCCCTTAGCCATGAACAGAATGGTTCAGCCCTTACATCTAATCAAGTGGGAACACATCCCTCTATCACATCAGAATGGCTACTCAGTCCTACACTGAGTGTTCCTGGTAACTGACCAGGTGCCTCCATTCCTAGAATGGAAATTGCCCTTACATCTGTCCTACTTGACAGAATGTCCAGCACTCATATCTGACATGGAAAGGAGCAACCCTATCACCATGACAGAATGGCTCAGCCCTTACATCTGACCATGGAAGGAACCAATCCTCTCACCATGTCAGAATGGCTATGGGTCTCATCACTTTCTCTGGGAGGAAGCCTCGATCTGGAGAACACCAAGTCTCTCTCTGAAGTACTCGAACTTCAGCCTAGCCAATGGCTTCATCAATACATCAGCTATCTATTCCTCCGTCACAACATACAGGAGCTTCACTGCTCCTCTCTGCACCATATCCCTAATATAGTGATACTTGATCTCGATATGCTTCGACTTGTCATGAAACACTGGATTCTCTGACAACTTCACGCAACTCTGATTGTCACAATGTATACAAGTAGCATCCAACTGGAGATCAAATATATCAGACAGTAACTTCCGTAGCCATACTGCCTCGCAACTAGCTGAACAAGCTGCGACATACTCTACTTCAGCTGTACTCAGTGCCACACAAAATTGCTTCCTGCTAAACCAAGAGATCACACTTGATCCCATACTAAAGCAACATCCTGAAGTACTCTTCCTGTCGACGGCACTACCTGCCCAATCTGAATCAACATAACCCTCCAGGTTAATCTTCTGATTCGCATCGTACTTGAGCCCATAATCAATTGTACCCTTCAGGTACCTCAAAATATGCTTTGCAGCAATCAAGTGAACACTTCTCGGATCTGTCAAGTACTGGCTTAAGGTGTTCACAGCAAAGCAAATGTCTGGTCTTGTTTTCGTCAGATACATTAATGACCCAATCATATGACGATACATCGTAGCATTAACCGACTCTGAAGAAGCATCACTCAATAGCTTCAAGTTCGATGCCATAGGTGTGGTCATGCAGTCCATCATCCTGAACCTATTCAGGATCTCTACTGCATACTTCCCTTGTCCACACCTCCATTCCTAGAAAATAATGCATCGACACATAACGGGAGCATCACTGGTCTTTTGACTTCAACCTTGAAGCAAAGGTTGTAATCCACTTTACTCTCAGTAAAGCCTAGAGTCATCAGTAATCTACCCATCTTATCGTACCATGTCAAACGTCAATATATTCTGTAGTCACTCCCTCTGAAGTGAAGCATCATACTCCCTCTGTCTTCTGTGCTCTATGCACTAAAAACATTCTGTACCGGAGTGACAAGTAGCTTCCTATGCTACTAATATTCTATGTGACCATCTAGTGTATAGACTTGCATCTTCAACCTTGTAGACAAGGTTTAAGATCTTCATCAATCTCATCATGTATATGTTTCAACTCCTACTGGCTGCAAATGTCTCTTCGTAGTCTAGGCCTTCCTTTCGTGAAAAGCCTCATGCTACGAATCTTTCTTTGTATCCCACGATGTTTCCATCTACTGCATGATGGAACTATGAACTTCTCTTCAGGTCTCGATACTGTGCCCTAACATCATTCTTCTTGAACTGGTCTTCCCTTTCTTCTTGGTGCCTGGAAGGTTCTGCATCAATGATGTCACTGCACTCATCATATTATTCTTCATTTTGAAATGTCGTCACTTGCTCTTCAGAACAAGTCTTCATTCTTCTTTGCTTGTAGGTGATTATGTATGCGGTCTTTCCTACAAGTCAAATGCAATTGTATGGTTAGAAGCATTTCATAAGGAATATTTATATTGGCAAACACTTATGCATAAATATATGATCATGCAACTACTTTAGCCAATACAACATTCATCCATATCTCACTGAAACTTTCTAGATGCCTTCCATCTCTACCAGGACAACATTGAGATTGTGCACTAATCCAATATGTCAGCAAAGAGGTTTCATTCTAGATAAGTAGCAATGGAGAGTTGTATAGAACCATGATCTACTTACCCATCACATGCATATTAGTAGTATACTGCCATTAATGCAAACATCCTATCATGCATAATACATCAACTGAATATAAACGAATGCATAACAAAACAATATCATGAAATGACAATTGAATACTTATATTTATTTGTTTCGAGGGTAGACTCCTTCTTGAGCCTTTAGCTTCATCGTCTTCTTCATTCATAATCACATCGTTTCTTATCCAAATGCTAAGGTGGATAAGAGGTTCTTTAAGAGTTGAGTTCTTCATATTCCTCATTGCTTGAGGGATCTTCTTTGGATGGCGAGATCTTGATCTTCAATTGCTCCTATCTTCTCTTCTCTTGCTTCTTCTTCTTGTGAGTTCTCTTTCTAGAGTCTATTGAAAGTAATCACTTCCTTCTGGCACACATTCCTCACATGAATGAATCCTACGATCCTGGAAGGCCATTCAAGGTGGCCATCACCACTTCTACATTCTTCACTTCTTTCTTTACCACTTCAAGTTGTTCTGCATGGTCTCTACATTCTAGATCTTAACTGGTTTATTTAGGTCATATTCTGATTTTTGTTCTTCCCTTCAAATAGCTTGAAATTATGAAAGACCTTCAACAGCTTTGCTTTCAATAGGTAGTGCTTTGTAATGCACATGTGCAAGCCTTCTATGCCAAAGCTCATTTGGCTCTACTATGTCATGGATCAAGGCTTGTTTTGGATGGCCCTTCAATTTGTACAAGTCTGCTTCTTGTTCTCCAATCACTACCGCATCATCGATAGTCTTTCCTTTTGGCCATATGATGACTTGACCATCTATGAATGCCACCCGCATTCCTTTTGCATCCAATGCTAGAATGGAGAGAAGGTTCTTCTTGAGTCCTGGAACAAACAATACTTCTTTCATTGTTAGAGACTTACCAGAGTCTAGCTTGTATGAAGATTCCTCACTACCTTTTATTGGATATTGGTAGTCATCTCCTAGTTTCACCTTGTGAGGTGATTCATGTTCTGACAGTCTTACAAAGGATTCCTTGAGTCCCATCATATGTTTGGAAGCCCCACTGTCTATAATCCAATCATCACTTCCATGAGTAATGTTACCTGTGAGAGCTGATATCAAAACATATTCATCCTCACTTGAAGAATATTCACTTTCATATCTAGATCTCTTTCTATATGGTTCATCATCCTCTGCAGCATGAGCATGATGTCTTCTTTGGCCTCATCTCCCTCTGAAACTGGAACCTCTAAACTCATGTAGGTGTCCAATCCATTTTCTTCAGAGAGATCAAATACTTCTATGCTTGGAAGTTGTCAACTTCACCAATATTAGCAATATGTTGTGATAGATCACTTTGAAGTGAGAACCTCAAATGAAAATAGCAAAGGATTAGATCTTACCGATTTGAGGTGTCCGTCCTAGTTCCAGAGCTAGCTGATCTAGGGTTTGTCACAGAAACCCTAATGTTAAAAACTTGGAATATTTCAAATCTGATTGGATAGACAGATAGATCTCTTCAAATGGATATCTCCAATGTACTCCTTTTCTGAAAACAGTGGAGGGAAGCTCTTGGAACATGAAGCCCTAGATTTCCAATTTCTTCTGCAGAAATGCCTGTTACAGTTTCTGTGATATCTCCGATATTACTGATCCTATGTGTCTGAAATTTCGTACTGAGGTAACCTCGCATGTCCCTAATGTAACACCATAGGTTTCATCAGAATTGGTTTCACCATTTGGGATTTATGATCCTTTTCTCAAGGTGACCTGTTACAAGACTGTTCCGAATAGCGAGGTTGTACGGAATTCCACGTGTCACTGGTTCATCTTTTGAGTCTGATATTCGGACCACCGAAATTAAATTCTGTTCCTTTTCTGGAACATCTTCAAAAATTCCATTTGGACCTCTGTAGCCCAATATATTGCAATTCTCCCCAGGTGTCCTATTTATGGATGATTTCTGGAAGAGGATGGAACCCTAACTTTGAGAGATCTTATCACCCATAATATAGAGAATTTGAGGCTGATTTTTGGACACAGTGTTCATCAGGATTTTATCTTCGGCCCCTGAAATTTTTAGCTTCTGAGACTTTTCCAATCTCAGAATATAGCGACTGTACCAAAACGTAGCAGTTTTAGTATTTAGGGTTTCTCCTAGCTCAGGGTCAAACTAGGGTTTGACTTTCCCGGAGTTTCACCCAACCAAATTTCTTGATCCAGGTCTCTAAAATTCGGTTTGGATGAGGATAAAAATCCTATGCTGGTCTCACTCAAAAATTCCTCTTCTGTAGAAAGCCCTAATTTCCACATCGAAACTGAAAATGCTTGAAATTGAATTCCGCATCGACAAAAAGATGCACCCTTCAATGGAGAGTCATCCTAGCATACTTTTGCTGAAAATCTGTGGAGGAAGATCCACAAAATAGGAATCCCTAGTTCTTGTAGCTGCACAATGTCTTCTTCTCAAGTTAGCTCTAATACCATGTTAGTTTTTCATCACATTAAGCTAGCATTATGATCTTAGGATCTTTTCACTGAGAGAATAACAAGCACAGCAATAAAACATAAGCACATCACAAGAGACAAGAGACACAAAGATTTTTCCTCGGGGAAACCATAAAGGAGAAAACCCCGCAAATTCCTTAGAGATAGAATCAGCACCAAAACAGTAAGATATCTCCCAAAACAGCAGTAGTCTTCTTCTTCTGTCTAGTCCCAGTATTTCCTTCTTCACTAGTGCGCCACACTTGAGTGAGAGTGAATGATGTGTGTGTTAAATAGAGAGTCTCACTCTCTATTTATATTCTTCCGTTCACTTGAAGTGCACTTAATCACGTAGGCTCAACTTACAATTACTTACTCGAACCTACACCTTAATTAGTGTATAATAACCCAAGTACCCCGAAACTGTGGGGACTTACCTAATGACTTGACATGACTTGTTTACATTATAGATCCTCCCGATCAGAACATCGGGGCATGACAACATGACTGAAATACATAATAGAAACATCCCGGAATAAACATCGGGTTACAATACATAAGATACATAGAAGAATTCATTCCGAAGTTACATATACATCAACATTTCTGACTAGTTTGGGATTTACCAAGACTAAAGCGGATTCCAACCTTTGCTACAAGGTTGAGGAAGAGAACCCAGTGATAATCCTACTGTATGTAGATGACATGTTTGTGACAGGTGAGGATGGGTTGATTGTTGACACGAAGAGGAATTTTGATGTTGAGTTTGAGATGAAGGACTCGGGTATGATGCACTAATTTCTAGGCATGGAGGTGTGGAAAATTGTGGATGGAAACTCCCTTGGACAAGGGAAGTATGCAATGGAAATCCTGAAGAGGTTCGGGATGATGGATTGCAAATCCATGGCCACATCTATGGCATCGAACCTGAAGCTATTGAGTGATGCTTCATCAGAGTCAGTTGATGCCACGATGTATCGTCAGATGATTGGGTCCTTGATGTATCTGACGAATATGAGACCAGGTATTTTCTTTGTTGTGAACACATTGAGCCAGTTCCTAACAGGTCCAAGACATGTTCACCTGATTGTTGCAAAGCATATTCTAAGGTACCTGAAGGGTACAGTTGATTATGGGCTCAAGTACGAGGTGAATCAAAAGATTAACTTGGAGGGTTATGTGGATTCAGATTGGGCAGGCAATGCCATTGATAGGAAGAGCACTTCAGGGTGATGCTTCAGTATGGGATTAGGTGTGATCTCTTGGTTTAGCAGGAATCAGTCCTACGTGCCACTAAGTACAATCGAAGCAGAGTATGTTGCAGCTTCTTTGGCTAGTTGTGAGGCAGTAGGAAGCTACTGTCTGATTTGTTTGATCTCCAGTTGGATGCTACTTTTATATATTGCAACAACCATAGTTGTGTGAAGTTTTCAAAGAACCCAGTGTTCCATGACAAGTCGAAGCATATCGAGATCAAGTATCACTATATGAGGGATATGGTGCAGAGAGGAGCAGTGAAGCTCCATTATGTTGCAACGAACGAGCAGATAGCCAATTTATTGACCAAGACATTAGCCAGAGTGAAGTTCAAGTACTTCAGAGAGAATCATGGTGTTCTTCAAATCGAGGTTCCCTCCAAATGGAACTGATGAGTCTGGAAGATGCAGACACACATGAGCCTTTCCGACATGATGGCAGGTTGGGCCTCCCATGTTCAGATATAATTGCAAATCCTTTCCCCGGATGGTAGTAGGTGTGTCCTACCATGCCAGTGGATGTAAGTGCAGAGCCTTTCTCCAGATGGTAGCAGGTGTGTTCTACCATGCCAGTGGATGTAAGTGTAGAGCCTTTCCCTAGATTGTAGTAGGTGTCTCCTACCATGCTGGTGGATGTAAGTGCAGAGCCTTTCCCCGGATGGTAGTAGGTGTGTCCTACGATGCCACTGGATGAAAGTGTAGAGACTTTCCCCGAATGGTAGTAGGTGTGTCCTACCATGCCGTTGGATGTAAGTGCAGAGCCTTTCCCTAGATGGTAGTAGGTGTGTCCTACCATGTCGGTGGATGTAAGTGTTGGGAGCCTTTCCCAGATGCTAGTAAGTGTGTCCTACCATGCCGGTGGATGTAAGTGTTGGAATCCTTTTCCCGGATGGTAGTAGGTTTGTCCTACCATGCCAGTGAATGTGAGTGTTGTGTTATGTGTATCTAGTTTGTGCTCCGTGTGACGATGAGATGATATAACTACGATGAGGTAATAGTAGGGTACAAAGGTATTGCAAGGCATGTAATTAGTCTTGGGATTCTCCTTCAGGTTTTGCAATGGCATATAATCAGTCCTAGGAAATCTTGCAGGTTTTGCAAGAGGCATATAATAAGTCATGGGATGTACCTACTTGATGGCTTGCTCATAGAGATGATGAATACCTACATGGAGGCTAGGCCTACATCCAGCATGAAAAAGGGTTGGATCTGTAGAACTTCCTATGACGAGAATATTTGAGAGATAGCACCATTTGCTTAAGATAGCAGTAGCAGTGATGATGATGATCTAGCTTTGATGATGATCGAGTGACGAAGACTTGTGTTGATAAACTGTGTCAAGAGAATACCTTCCTAGTTAAGAGGGAGTGTTGATGTATTTGTAACTTTGGAATGTATTCACTTGTATAGTTCTTATTGTATTTCATTGTACCCCGACAAAGATGTTTATTCCTCTGATCGGGAGACTCATTAATATAATTAATTCATGTAAAGTAATTGAGGTTAACCCTCCATTGTAAGTCAGGGAAATAGACCCCATAGTTGAGTCATATTAGGGTTATTAGACTCTCCTATAGAAGTCGGCCCTGTAGAGTAATTGTCAAGTGGAAATTAAGTATAAATAGAGAGTGAGACTCTCTATTTGAAAAAAACACTCGCTCAATGATAGCGCGTGAGTGAGAGAGGAGTAGTTCACACTAGTGAGAGAGAGAACAGTTGTCGGAGATCATCTTTGTACTTTTGGGTTTTACTTTTGCTATTGGTGCTCATTCTATCTCTGAGGAAGTTGTGGGGTTTTCTCCTTTATGGTTTCCCCGAGGAAAAATATTTGTGTCTCTTATCTCTTGTGATTATTGTTGTGCATGTTATTCTCTCATATAAGATCCTAGATCATATTAATTAAATGATAAAAATCTAACAAAATATATGTCGAGTAGCTGACAAACTATTTTGAGCACGACGAAACAGAAAGAGAAAAACACAAGGAAAAGGAAAGTGAAAGATTATCCTTCAAGATACGACTGAAGACAACAACGCTGAACTGTTTGACAGTGCCACACAAATACTAGAATATGATGCAAATAATAATATCTATGTGGAAGAGAGGCTAGGGAAGTTCGTTGCAGAAGAAGAGAAACGACAAGTTCAAATAGAAGTACTAGCAAAGAAAGTTAAGATTATATTGTACCACCTGTATATCTCACCAGCATTCCACCACCACCGTCCCCTACCCTTGTTTTCGAAGAATAAGTCATACCAACTTCAACAGCTACCACACGTCCGACCTTAATCCCTTCGTTTGTACAATAACTACCAGCTCCCTTAAGAGAAAGGATCCAAACTGATAGTGACCTGCAATACATCATCAGCCAGCTACCCTCAATCCTTCCCAACTGGAAAAAAATGATAATAAGAAGACCAATCGTGTTAGGGAATAATTCTACCTTAGCCCTGCATGATTCTAACCTACCTGACCTTCCACCACCCTCCACCTTTGACACACAAATTGTCAGATATACTGAAACTATCTTACAAAAAATTACTGGTCCGATAAGCAATATTGTTGCACAACAAACCTTATATTTCATTCCCTGACCTATCGACCAACCTTCCTCGCACCATCCCAGACCTTGTTCGACAAACCACATCCCTCCAGCTCCATTGTTGAACTCTCAAATAACTTACTCCATCCCCCAAAATCGACATCTGAAACCTTATCGACAAACAATACTGAAGAACCTTTATCGCAAGAGAACTTGGACCCAACCAACAACCATGACTTACCACCATCACTTCCACACGAAACCAACTCAACAAATACCCCAATTCCAACCCCGAATTTTTCACCAGTCCATCATGATACCACCATTTTACTTCCATTGAACCCTGTCGACAATATTACTACAAATCCAGTTGCAGAACAGACTCAAGAAGCACCAACACCACAGAAAGCAGTGGAGACAGAGAGAGCAACAAAAAACTGAAAGAGCCTAAGAAACAAAATGACAAAGAGAAAGAAAAAAGGAAAATAAAGTAAAGGAAAGAAAAAAATAAACAAGAAAAAGAAAAACAAAAGCAACAACAACGCCTTCAACACCTACAATAGCAGCCGTGTCTTCTTGTACACATAGATCAATTCGGTATGGTTCCTACATTCAACCCCCGGAAAGCAAAAGAAGATGAGCTAGATCTTCTTATAGATGCAATTGACCGCGAGCACAAACATAAAGAAATGGAAGCAAAAGATCACATTAAAAAACTACAGGTAGAGCAATACGCATTCTTGACTAAGTGTGAAAACTTATCCCAACATATTATATCAATCCCGTCAAGGACCGACTCCGAAAAACCTCTTGAAAAATATTACATTATATTTGAAAGTGTCATGTCAACCCTATAGGAATATCTGAATAAAAAATGACAGGATCAGGTCGAGGAAACTTCTATTCTGCTCAGAAATCGATACATCCTTCATAGAAGCACACTACATGATGGCACAATAAGCCTTAGAATCTATTGTAACCGCAGAAGTTTTGTGAAATCAGTATACACATTATGGCAATGTGTTTGAACAAATGAAAAAGATGCGTGAACTTATAGATTCACTACAACAGTGCCGACAAGCTACCAGTGAAGCCCTTGCTCAAACCATTGATGACCAGCTCATCTTAGAAATCAACAAGTTAGAAAAATTGGAAAAACAAGAAGATCAGTGGATCAAGCAAGCTCAAGTAAGTCTGTCTAAAGTTGACAAGATCAGTCCACAACTCCAATGACTTCTCTCTACCACCGACAAAAAAACAAGACTCCTAGGGCCATATATGATCAACATTGTGGACTTAGATATGCACGAAAAGATAGAGAACTTGTTTGGAGTCACCACTCTCACTATAGACATCCATAATGCAGTGTATGCATGGGAATAATTTCAACACCACTTATGAATCTCTGTAGAAGCTATTATCGAAGTATGTGTCTAACAACATCAATATACCTGTACCAGTCTTCCAAAGAAGTAGCAACACATTTTTCTATTACTCAAATAGAGAAGTTTGTCATCTCCTCATTTCTTCAGAACGAAGAAATATTTTGACGTGGGGGAGATGTTAGAGAAGCCTAAGTCATCTAGACGACTAGGTCCTCCGACTGACTACTTGTAAAACATATCAATAGATTATGTCGACCTCCACAGGTCATGTCAGTTATTTGAACCGACAGGTAGTTATATAACCTTTTGTTGTAAATCACATAAATAAGCTAGAGAGTCGAATATAGAATCAGTTCATTCTTATGTAATCAACCTTGTATGTGTTCTTGCTAAGTAATAGAAATACTTGTTGCTCCATCAATTGTTAGTTTTCTATTTCTTATATAATTTCTTATATAATCTATAATATGTATCACTGGTAATTATGCAATCCACTTGACTACAACACTCATCCTCCACTAGGCCCCTCTCTTATGCTTGTTAAAATTATCTTGTTGCACTTCTCTCCTTAGATTTGAAGGAACCATGAATTTCATATCCTCCTTCGTCACTATAGAACTTGAGGGCCTACAGAGTATATAATATGTTATTAAATCAACCTTCTTGTGATGAGGAGATGAGAATAGTTGAGTTGTAGCCTAGGAGGGATCAGTTTCTTCCCTCATGATGGCCTCCAATTTTCCATAAGTTTCTTTATTTTGCTAGCCTTTTAATTTCTAGCTAGGAGGGACTTAAGCTAAGCCTTGGTTGTAACAGTAGCCTATTAAAAACGGCTCCTTTCTGGTTTTGATTCAGGATTATAAATATTCTATTTTGGCCCTAATGAGAGATGACAACAAAGCCTATGAAAGTACCGAGCAACTAGGAGATAGATTAGGAATTGATAATAAAGATTAGCTTATATCCATTAGCAAAGGTTATGGTGGATGAAGCAAGGTGATAATTATTGGAAAAGGTTAACAAATTATAGAAAAGGGTATGTGTTAGGGACAATGTCATGAGCTAACCCAAGTATCCATTGGGAACATCCTTTTAACCCCTATGTAAATATCCCATAGGATACACCAAACATTTTTTGGGGTAAGGAATAAGTTGTGTGAGTGATGGCCATGCAAGTGTGGTCATCAATGAAATAGGCATGATGAGAAGAAGAGACCTCACTAGTGTTCAACTTGGCACTAGTAAAATGGGAAGAAGAGCTTCTTAAGGTGGCTCTAGAGGCTCTCAATACGGTGAATGGATTACAGAGTATTGGGATATCAAGCAAAATAGGCTCTATGTAGGAGAGATAAAGGAACGAGAACACTAATATTTTTTTATTCTAATGATGGGAAATAAATTGAGTTTCAAGCTTTAGAAGTAACTCACTTAGCGATTTCATAGAAAAACTTTGTACTAGAGACGATGGTGGTAGGATGGCAACTAGGTTACAATTTCTAAGGAAACTCAATAGGTTGCTTTGGCTTGTAGAAGTCTCTTCTAATGGCTTGGAGGCTCAATAGATTGTAAAATATGAGGAGAAGTGGATAACCATTTTTACCACCTCCTCTAGTTAGTCTTATGCCATGTCATTTGTAGATCACCTATCATTGTAGAATCATGCAAATATTTACCTACTAACCTACCTAATCGATATCCATCGATCTAGTGGTTACTTTGTATGTATCGAACCCATATAAATATTGTAGTACATACCTCAACTACCTTCGCACTTTGGAGGATTTTGTTACGACGAATCAGGCACAACTAAAGGGTGAACAATAAGCATCTTGTTGCATTCCATCTAATGTGGCGGCAACAAGCATGTCCCTCATTGGACTTTAAGCTGCTTTAGATCCAACGGTGGACATGCTTACTGCCATCGCATTAAATGGCCTACAGCAGGTTTCTTATTGTTCTCCCAACTAAAGGGGGGTTCTTCATTAATGGTTGGAAAATCCTCACATTAAGTGTTATTCATGGTCAAAGTGTGACACTGTCGATGATTTTTAATCCAAGATGGTGGGACATGTGCCACCTATCCATTCCATGGCTAGATCCAAGGTGAATCGGGCCCATTTCTGGGCTTATATCAATGGTGTGTAAGATGCCTAGGATCCAAGCTCAATTGGAAAAAAGGTGCCACTGAATTTATTCTTAGAAAATGGAATCCTGCGAGCCCTCTTGGTCAGTCGATCTGCAGATACCATCAGATATGGGTTAATGGTGCCCCCTTTATTCCTCCTATGCTCTGCTGGGGCCCTTTCATAGTGGAACGATATGGGCCTTTGATCGTGGGTGTGTGATAAAATACCAATCGTTCACGCATATCCCTTATACAGAGACCCCATCACTACACCCAAATATATTGGGATCTTATATATTGATCTGTATGAAATGTCAACCGTTATTGTTGTTGCCCTTGTTTTTATGGCTTGATCACTTTCCTCAATGCGGATGATCCTGACCTATAAGATCTTAGCCATCAACATTGTTTCCCCTTGTGTTACAACCCTATCACTTTCCTCAACATAGACAGATGGTTCTGATCTATAGATCTCATCGTCCCAACAAGATCTCAATCATTGACTCTGTTTCCCCTTATGTTACAGCTTGATCTCTTTCCTAACTACGTATGGTCCTCATCTATAGATCTCATTAGCCTCATCAGATTTCAACCAATCATTGACGATGTTTCTGTCTGTGTTACATCTCGATCATGTTTGGTCCCGATTTATAGATCTCATTGGCTCGATATGATCCCAATCGTTTCTATTGTTCCCCATTGTGTCACAGCCCAATCGTTTTCCTTAGCGCACACAATCCTCATATGTAGATCTCATCAGCACGATATGATCGCAGTTGTCAACAACACTAATATCGCTCATGTTCAATGGGCATCATAATACGGTCATTGATTGCCACGATGGCCATCTGATTGCTCTATGTAAATCTGAAAGATGTTTCATGCTACACACATTCGACCTTATTACAATGATATTGTCTATTAAATATTTTGTGATTATTAAAGATGTTGTGATTAGGTGCACAACAAAGAGCATGTCCTATCTATGTTTGTGTGTACATAAAAAGGTTATTTTTTAAGGATATGAATCCAAACACAAATACAATAAGTTTGTATAAAGTTTGGATATAATATTCTTATACATTTCACATATATAATTATCTAAAACAAACTGTGCAAAACAAATACTAAGTAACATATTCTAGTTTGTGTGACTAGATAATATCTAAGTGGAATTCCTAATAGACAATTTTTGAGTTTTTAATGGATACTCAAAAATCATGACATAGGATTCACTTCATCTTTTAGGTGCCATTTCCTTTGCACTAGGTCCATAATCTATGCCACCCACTTAGTTGACTTTGTGTTAGCAAGGTCTTGCCTATGTGGGCCTCTCCTCTAGTAGTTGACTTGATTCCTCTTGTGGATTCTGATTCCCTAAAAAACATCTTCCTTTGAGAGGATCCACACCCTCATCACCTTTGTATATTCCAACGGCATGTCATTGGATGGTTTTCCAAATGATCCTTAGAAGAGCATCTCTCTACCCTCATCTATATTTTCTTCAACTTTGAATTATTTGATAGAAACTTCAAGGTCTTGAAATACCATATCGCCTACCCAAATCTTGAACCCGCAATCCATCAGAGAGGTTGTTAGTTTATCTAGAGTCTCTCATTCCCTTGAAGGGATAACTCCTCAATTGGCTTGATTCATTGTTGAAAATTATGAAATCATTTTATTCTTATGAGTTCCACCCAAGGAGATAAAGAGTTTTGTTAGTTGCCTATAAAAAATTAAAAAAGAGTTTTGTTAGTTGCTTATAAAAAATTAAAAGATCCAATTTTAAATTGTTAGATCTACCATTAGCAAAGCTTGTGAAGAAAGGTTTTAAATACCCAATCTATAGGGATTATGTTAAATACCTGGTTCGTAGGGATTATCGTAATTTGTAAATACTAGATTATTTTGTACATTTTTATTCCATTTACCAATAAAGTGAAGAGTCACTATGACCTCTTAGAAGTTGAAAGCCAAATGTCACTCTTCAATGTATAAATAATTTGTTCATGTTAATGAAATAACATCCAAGCATTGAAGTTATCCAAAGCCTCTCAATTGGTACCAAAGGTCTAGTTTTGTCATAACTCCAATATGCTCCCTAGCATACTATCCTTTAGCATATTGTTTTCTCCCTAGTCCCACTTATTTTGTTCCTGGCGTGTAGATGTTACCTCTCTGAAAACCTGATTCTTATGCGCAATCTCCTTTGCAAACCCTAATCTTGATATCATTCTACATTATAATCACCGATATTATCTTCCTTTACATTTTCACTTGTATGAGATGAGAAATTCTCTATGTGTATCTCCTCTGCATAGAATCTCCATAGCTATGTGAGGATATTTCCTCTACATGATATCTCCAAACCTACACTCTGTGTGCATGTTATCTACTATGTATGTGTATCTCATATGTGTGTCTATACATTAACATAAATCCTTGTGTTTGGTGTTTCCAAAGCGTGTTCCAATGGCATCCTCTACAAACCCTAAATCTATAAATCCCCCCATGTTTTATCAAAACCCATGATATACATGCATACTTTTTACATTCCATGTCATGGTGAAACAAAGGTTGTATTCCTAGTTCCTATATCCATGTCATTTAAAGGCTTGGAACGAATTTATGTGTAATTGTTAAGCAATCTTCCAATAGGGAGTGCCTACAAGTAGAGATCCTTCATATATGTCCAAACATTATATATGAAAAAATATATGCCATTGATTACTGTTCATATTGCACATGTATGGAGTTTTCTAGTTTGTGCATAGGCTAGAAAATGCAGTGATGGAGACACCTAAAAGACGGACTTTCATTGCATATGAAAACACAAGTGGGACATACTTAGGGAAGAAAATATTTCGATACAATTAGTTGGTATACAGTATCGCAATAAATTTAAACATATGGATACTATTATTTAATTATATATTCATTGTTTAATGTGGAAGAGAGAGAGAGAAGTTATCAAGGTAGTTTTAAATCTAGATTGATTTTTATGGCCAAGAAAGTTATATTTCATAGAAAGAAGAATTTTCAGTACTATGAATATGCATACAACATATCTGGATCTGTGTGTGTTGATACTCACATCCAATTGATGGTGATAAGATATATTTGTGCATGTTGGAGAGTGATACATCATTGTCACCACCATGAAGAGATTGTAGTATACCTTGTATTGCAAAGTTTGTTGCAGAGTTTGTTGTCTTTGAAGATGCATTTGCTTGTCTCTATTGTCAGAGTGGTGCCAAATGGAAACGATAACTATATAGAATGGTCAATTAATATCAAGAATACCCTCATCTTCAACGATCCTTGGGACTGGAGAACCTACAACAAACAAAGAACTTGCAATATGGAAGAACAAAGATAAGAAGGCATGTGCATTGATCGATGCTACAGTAAGTAAAGAGATGAGTCAACACATCTTATTTGCTAAGAATTCCTATGATGCTTTTAAGAAGTTGAAAGATTTGTATGACTCACACTCAAAATTGGAGCTAATTTAGTTGTTTTTCAAGCTCTTCCACCTAGAGTTGAGCGATAATGATCCCATGGCTATAGCACCTAAGCCTTTAAATCCATCAAACATGAAATTGATGTCATTGGTGTGAAAGTAGACCTTCCTCTCACGTTACTAACTTCATCAATGTCCTCTATACCACATATTCTAACTATCTAGAGTCACTTCAAGCTAGTGGCCAACTCAAGGACCTTAAATTTGACATTGGTGGAGAAAATTGCAAAATGAGAGAAATCCTTTGGAAAGAAGATAGTTCATCCCAATGGAGAGACAATGTTCCTTAGTCAAAATGGGAAGAATCAATCCCATGATTATTCTAGAAGAGATGTCAATGAGGGCTCGGAAGAAATAACTTCAAAGGAAAGGGGTAGACATAACGATGGTGAGAGATTTGATCTTTAATGTGTTTGTTGTGGAAAGAAAACACATGAGGCAAAGACATGCATAATTCCATGTGAGAAGGTCATAGAAAAGAAAGAAAAGAAAGAAGAGAGAGGTAAAGCTCATGAATCTGATAAAGCTCTTGAATTTGTTCATTTCATTGTTGCACATTATAATGTTGGTATAAACAAAGTTATGTTCAATGCTTCATTTGTATCTTGGAAAGATACTTGGTTTCTTAACACCAATTATACCTACCACATGAGATTTAGAATAGACTTTTTTTGAGATTTGAATGACTATGTAGATGGTATAGCATGCTTTGCAAATATGTCCAGCCTCAAACCCAAAGGAATTGGCACCATCATGCTTAAATTGCCTTGATTCCTTGATTTTATGTTGCAGAATGTTCTCTATCTTCCAAAGTTCTAAAGAATTTTTTTGTGTCTAGTGCAAAATAAACATCAAAGCCATTCCATCCACATATTTTGTGGCAATGTTGAGATAAGGATATATTCTAAAAAGTAAGTCATCATGATTGGATGGGAAGATGAGAGACTATTCAAGCTAAAAAGGACAAGTGCAAGAGCTCATAATTTTGCATACCTCTCTCAATGTAAAGAAGGTACCTTGTCATCTAGTCTCTTGTGGCATGTTGGATATCTAAATATCAATTATGATAGTGTTAGAATGTTCAAGAAGCTTTATGTTTCTAGTTTTCCCACCATTCCAAATACGTTGAATAAATCTTATACTTGTATCCTTGGCAAACGTACTAAGTATCCTTTCCATGATTGAAATTCTAGAGCATGTAGAAAATTAGTATTGATACACTTTGACTTGTGTGGCCCAATGCTTGTTTATTTTTCAAATGATAATAAATATCCCATGACATTTTTTGATGATTATAGTATGATGTGTTGGGTTTATTTATTCAAGCAAAAATTTGAGGCATTTCAAACATTTAAAAATGTTCATATATGGATTGAAAATAAAGCACAATCTCACATTGACACTCTTCGTAGTAATAATGGAAAATAATATAGCTCAAATGAATTTTGAAAACGATATTTGTCACCATGGTATTAAGCATCAAACCATTGTTCCATATAATCATGAATGGAATGGTGTAGAAAAAAGAATGAACAAAACACTCTTGAATATGGTACGCTCCATGTTATTTTTCAAGAATGTGAAATTGATGTTTTGGGTTATGCAATTATGTGTGAGTAAATTTGAGAAACATAAATCCATCTCATGCTCTTGCCAACAAGACTCATTCCATATGACATTTGGTTTGGTTGCATTCGTTTAGGGGGCATCTCAAGGTCTTTGATTCCACATGTTATGCCATAATTCCTAGGGAACATAGAAACAAATGTGGTGCAAGGAGTTGATAATGCATCTTCTTGTGGTACTCAAATACCACTGAGGCATATCTTCTTTAGCGTGAGACAAATAAAAAGTTTATTCTTTCTAGATATGTTATTTTTCTTGAAATGAATAAAACTTACAAGTCTACGGAGAGGTGGCTTGAATGTGTGGATAAATTTACCCATGTAAACACATATCATGAATTTTACAATGAGATTTACATCTTTAAGGGGGGATCCCTATCTTGGATCAATATTTGGAAAAAAAATTAAGACCATCTCCCCCTTATAAAGAATTTCCTTCCACTTCACCTGAACAAGAGGTTCAATTGGATGATGTGATTGATAGGATTGGAAGATTAAATCTTGAATAGAATGAAGCACCATCAATTGAGAAACCTAGACTCTCACATAAACTTCCAAAGTGGGTGATGAAGACGCTTCAAAGTTTTCATCTTGATGAAGTCAAAAAGACAAGAACAAGAAGTTTGACAAGACAAGAAGAGGGAGATGATGTAGATAATTCAAATTATGTAGATGATATGGATGCTTCATATGATTATGGATTGAATTATTCACTAACAATGAAGCAACTTGCATTGAATAAGTTGTTTTTGATAAGTGGATATGCAGAAGGACTATGAGGCTCTCACCAAGAATGGGACATGGAAGTTAGTGGACCCTCGATTTGGCACCAAAACAATTGGCTACAAGTGGGTCTACAAGAACAAGTACAAATCATATGACTCGCTTAACAAGCACAAGCTGAGGCTAAAAAAGGTTTTGCACATAAAGAAGTCATTAACAATGAAAAGAATCCCCCCCCCAACAAAATGGGCTACCTACGTACTCTATTGGCTTTGGATGCACATAATGGGTGGAAATCTCATCAAATGTATGTGAAGATTGCTTTCTTGAGTGAAGACTTGAAATAGATTATCTTCATGTCTCAACTGAAAGGTTTTGCTATGAAGGGGAAAGGAAATAAAGTATGTGTTAAATTTTCATATGCTAAGCTAGATCATTAGTATTTCATTTCGAATTCATAACAAAAGCATATAAACAGGATCACTGAAAGATAGACAAGCACAACCATACAAAAGGAACATAAAAATTTATCCTGGGAAAACCCTAAAGGGAAAAACCCAGCAAAAGCTTCCTCAATATAGATGCCCCAAAAAGATAAAAGGTAAAACCAACAAGGAGATCAAAGC
>LPNX010165517.1:185462-251497 GCA_001517045.1 Pseudotsuga menziesii
CCACTTCCTTTTGGCACACATTCCTCACATGAATGAATCCCATGATCATGGGAGGTCATTCTCTGCTTCTTCTTCTACCGCTTCAAGATGTTATGCATTCTGGATCTTCACACTCTTCAATTGTTTTCTCAAATCCATCTTCTGAATTATGTTCTTATCTTCAAATAGCTTGATCAAGGAATCAAACATCTTCGGTGTCTTTAGGGAAGACACTTGTGGTACAAATTAATCCGTGATTGAATCAACAATGATCTTCTTGGCCTTGATCAAGTTCTTCTTGTGTAAGGCTTTGAGGCTCATCTCCCTCTAGAACTGGAACCTCTCTGCTCATGTAGGTGTCCAATTCATTTTCTTCAGAGAGATCAAATACTTCCATGCTTGGAAGTTTTCAACTTCACCAAGCTTATCATCAAGCTGATGTGATATATCACTTTGAAATGAGAACCTCAAATGCAAATAGCAAAATATTAGATCTTACCAATTTGAGGTGTATGTCCTGCTTCCGGAGCTGGCTGATCTAGGGTTTGTCAGAGAAACCCTAATTTTCAAAAATTCCAAACTTTCAGATTTTATTGGATAGAAATATATATCTCTTCAAATGGAGCTGTCCAATGTACTCCTTTTCTGAAAATAGTAGAGGGAAGCTCTCGGAACAGGAAGCCCTAGTTTTCTAATTTCTTCTACATAAATGCCTGTTACTGTTTCTATGATATCTCCAAAATTAATACTCCTCTATGTCTAAAAATTTAGCACTGAGGTAACTTCACATGTTCCTAATCCAACACCATAGGTTTCATCAAAATTGGTTTCACCAATTGGGATCTATGATCATTTTCCCAAGGTGACCTGTTACAGGATTGTTCAGAACAGTGAAGTTGTACGGCATGCCACATGTCACTGGTTCATCTTCAGGTTTGAAAATTGGGACCATAGAAATTAAATTTTGTGATATTTCTAGAACATCTTCAGGAATTCCGTTTGGACCTCTGTAGCCCACGCTACAGCAATTCTCCCCAGGTGTCTTGTTTAGGGATGAATTCTGGAAGAGGCTAGAACCCTAACTTGGAGGGATCATATCTCCTAGAATATAGCGAATCTAAGGATGAATTTTGGATACAGTGTAAATCAGGAGTTTATCTTCGGCCTCCAAAATTTTCAACTCTTGATCGTTCTCCAATCTCAAGATATAGCGAATGTACCAAAACTTAGTATTTTTAGTATTTAGGGTTTATCCAGATCGGGGTCAAACTAGGGTTTGACTTTCCCAGAGTTTCACCCAACCAAATTTCTTGATCCAGGTCTCTAAACTTCGATTTTGATGAGGATAACAATCCTATGATGGGCTCACTCAAAAATTCTTCTTCTGTAGAAAGCCCTAATTTTCCGCACCAAAACTGAAAATGCTCGGAATCAGATTCTGCTTCGACAGAAAGATGCACCCTTCAATGGAGATTCAGTCTAGCCTTCTTTTTCTGATCGATCATGGATAGAGACCCAAAAAATAAGAATCCCTAGATTCTTTAGCTGCACAATGTCTTCTTTTAGGGTGGCTCTGAAACCATGCTAAATTTTCATATGCTAAGCTAGATCATTAGTATTTCATTTCGAATTCATAACAAAAGCATATAAACAGGATCACTGAAAGATAGACAAGCACAACCACACAAAAGGAACACAAATATTTATCCTGGGAAAACCCTAAAGAGAAAAACCCAGCAAAATCTTCCTCAATATAGATGCCCCAAAAAGATAAAAGGTAAAACCAATAAGGAGATCAAAGCCTGATCCTCCTCCTTCTCCATCTACTCTTCTCTTCTCCACTAATGCGCTACACAAGTGAGAGTGTGTGTGTCTCAAATGAGGAGCACCACACCTCTATTTATATTCATCCGTTCACTTGAATTAACTCATCCAACATGTAGGCTCGAGTTAATCATGTAGGCTCGAGTTACACATGTAGGCTCAAGTAACCACACTGGGGTGCTAATGACCCACCTTTACAAATAGAGGGGACAACCTCATGGCTCTTATTATTTCTTCTGATTAGAAGCATCGGGGTACAAGATAATACAAGTGGTTCTCCCGGTAGGACCATTGGGGACCACAAAAGATACATATAGAATATTCTTTGAAGTTACAATATTTCAACAGTATGTAATCTCATCAAGTATTTGTATGGATTGAAACAAGCAATTCACACATAGTATGGAAAGCTAACCAAGCATCTTTTGAAATTATATTTCAAGCACTTTAATCATGATAATGCAACTATGCTTGTCAATCAATTTGGAATACATGTATATCTTGTAGTGTGTTTAGATGATATGTTAATGAGAGGGAAAAATCAAAGCTACATTGTATTCATAAAGAAATAATTTAGTAAAGGCTTTGAGATGACATATTTGTAACATTTTCACTACTACTTGTGTATTGAAGTAACTCAAAATCCAAAGTATATATTCATCTCCCAAAATATGTACATTGGGGATTTGTTGAACATGTTTAACATGACAGAGTGTAACCTATTAAATTTTTGTAACTTCGGAAGATATTCCAGGGTTACTAATTGTATTCCTCCTTCAGGAGATATATTTGATGTGATTGATCATGTAAGAGTCATTGGAAGAATCAATGTAAACCTCTGGATGTAATTCGGGTCAATAGTACTCATGTGTCGTTATAATAAGTATTATTTTGGTGTCTTATTAGACAAGTCGTCCCTCCTAGATTTTAGGTCAAGTCAAGAGTCAAATATAAATAGGGAGGATCCCCCTTCATCTATACACACTTCACTCAAGCAAGTTTGCAAGAGAGAGAAATACTAGTGTGCCAGAAAGAAAGAGAAGAAGTTGTCTTAGGGTTTTACACAGTTATGGTTGAGTTCTATACTGAGGAATTTTTGTAGATTTTTCTCCCTTGTGGTTTCCCCGAGGAAAATATTTGTGTTCTTTGTGTTACTGTGTTTTTTTATCTTTCGGTGATCCTACTATTGTAAATTGTTTTAGAATATCATCTAAGCAACTAAGAAAACTCAACATTGTATCAAAGCCACCCTAAAAGGAGACACTACACATCTAGGGTTTGTTATTCCAAACAAATCCCTCGATAGATCAACCAGAAAAGAGGGTTCACTCAACTCGCACCAGGAGGGTGCATCTTTCTATGAAAACAAAACTGAATTCCGAGAAGTTTCAATTTTAGATCAAACACTGCTGCTGGGAAGAACTAGGGATTTAGTTTTCTTGAGACTCCATCATCAATCTCAAAAAAAGAAAGATAGAGTCTAGCTCGCCTTGGGAAGGATCATATTTTTCATCACTCATCCCTACTAGTGATCTCAACTAGAAAATTAGTCATCCCGAAGAAGGTTAGCCAGAAGCAGTATTCATCAAGTATTACTTCTTCTAATTCCATTTAAAGTTCTCATTTTGTTAAAAGATGAAAAAAAGTACCAAGCTAGATGAGAAGCTTGAGGGTGATGAAAACTTCAGATCATGGAAGTATAGGATCATGCTCATCCTAAAAGAAAATGATCTAGAAGGAATTATAAAGGAGGAAGTTGCAGAACCAGAAGGAGATGAACCTAAGGCCAAATACAAGAAGGATATGATCAAGGCTAAGAATATCATAACTGACTCCATCAAAGATAACTTCATTCCTCAAGTATCTCCAACGAGGACACCAAAGGAAATGTTTGATGCTCTATCCATCTTATTTGAAGGGAGAAATATTAACAGAAAGATGACCTTGAGGAATCACCTGAAAAGTGTAAAGGCTCAAAATTTAAAAACCATGCAATCATAATTCATGAGAATATCTCAAATCAAGGAGCAATTGGAAGCTATTGGTGATATGGTTAAAGAAATAGAAATTGTAATGACCACCTTGAATGGTATTCCAAGAGATTAGGAATCCTTTATTCAAGCAATCTATTCAAGAAGAAAGTTGACTAAGTTCCAACAGTTATGGGAAGAATGTGTTCAAGAAGAAGAAAGGATAGAAACCAAAGAAGAGAAGCTAAATGAAAAATGAGGATCAAGCTTTGGAATTCCATACCAAAGGTAAGAACAAGAGGAAGAGTTATGACCATCCTCCTAGAAAAGCTCAAGGGTTTAAGAAGTCCAAGAAAGACTTCTCAAATTATGAATCCTTCACTTGTCACAAGATGGGACACATCGCTATATGCTTGTTCCATGAAGGCAGAACAAGTCAAGAAGAAGAATAAAAGATTACATACCCATGTTGTTGAAGACATTGATCTAGAAGATGAGGAAAGAACTAAAGAAGATGAGGATTCCTGTGAAGAATATGTCTTGATCTCTGCACTCACAGGTTTAGTCTCATTAGGGAATGACACCTGGCTATTAGATAGTGGTGCCTCCAAGCACATGATAGGTTACAAGGACTCACTCTCATGTCTTGTAAAAAAAGAGTCCCCACGAAAGGTAATGCTTGGAGATGATTATCAGTATCCCATCAAAGGAATGGAAGAATCCTCCTATAAGTTGGACTCTGGAAAGTCCATGAAGATGAAGGATTTCATGTATGTCCCGAGATTAAAGAAGAATGTCCTTTCTATATCATCCTTAGATAAGAAAGGTTTCATAGTTTCTTTTATAGATGGTGAAGTCCTCATGTGGACAAAAGGAAAAACTATAGATGATGCAATAGTGATTAAAGTTGAAGGAGGAGGACTCTACATATTAAAGAGGCATGCAGATTCAACATTGATGACTAGTACCATAAGCCCATGTGAGCTATGGAACATAATACTTGCTCATGTACATTACAAATCATTGCCAATTGTGAGCAAGGTTGTGATAGGTTTACTAGAATTCAGATGTATGCAATCCAATGCAAACTACTTCATTAAGAGGGTTTGTTTACTATGCTTCCTTTATTGATGACTAATCCTGCAAAAGTTGGATCTATTTCTTGAAAAAGAAGAATGAAGTGTTTGAAAAGTTCAAATATTTTAAGGCTCTTGTAGAAAACCTCTCTGAAAAGAGGATCAAGATATTAAGATCAGATAATGGAGGAGAATTCACATCAAGTTAATTCAATGAATACTGCAAAGAAGCCGGTATTAAGAGAGAGCTCACCATTCCCTATAATCCACAACAAAATGGTGTGGAAGAAAGAAAGAATAGATCTATCATGGAAGCTGTAAAATTTATGATCCATGATCAATATCTACCTATGTACCTATGGGCAGAAGCATCCAGAACAATAGTATATGTACAAAATAGAATCTCCCACAGTACCATTGGGAATAAGAATCCAGAAGAGATGTTTATGAGAGAAAATCCTGAATTAAATCACCTAAAAATATTTGGTTGTCTAGTATACATACACATTCCCAAGGAGAAAAGATCAAAGCTAGACCCTTCAAGAAAGAAGGGATTATTTGTAGGATAAAGTGAGAAATCAAAAGCTTACCGAATCTATATCCCAAGATATTGTCAAATTGAACTAAGAAGAGATGTTATTTTTTACGAAGATACAAATTTTTGAAAATCAAGGAAAGACAAGGAAGAGGAAGAGGAGCATGAAACTCCTAGAGCTACAAAAGGTTCTAAACCAGTCAAAAATGAAGAGGAAGAATGGATACCTAAGGATCATGACATAACAGAACCTCAGAGACCTGAAGAATTGCCCAGTGAAATGATCTAATGCAAAAGAAGACCTTCCTGGGAACGAGAAATAAATATAGAAGCAAAAATACATAGTGTCCCAGAAGGAACCATCAGAGAAACAAAGAAGCCAAAGTCATACCCTAGTTATGTGGCTTTAATGTGTGATCTCGTTGACAAATAACCTACGTGATTTAGAAGCAATAAAGCAAAAGGAATGGGTAGATGCCATGGTTGAGGAATACCAATCCATTATGAAGAATGATGTATGGGAAATAATACCAAGACCAAAAAACAAGTCAGTGGTATCCTTGAAATGGATCTACAAGACAAAGCATTCAGTAGACAGTAGTATAGAGAAGTACAAGGAAAGACTCGTAGCTCACGAATTCTCCCAAAAGCAAGGAATCGACTATGAGGATACCTTTGCACCAATATCTAGGTGTACCTTGATTAGAAGCATCCTTGCCTTGGCATCCAAAATGAAGTGGAATTTACACCAGATGGATGTAAAGACAACCTTCCTAAATGGTTTGATAGAAGAAAAAGTATATATCGAACAACCATGAGGTTTTGAGACAGAGAATCAGAAAACTCATGTATGTAGACTCGGGAAGACATTGTATGGATTAAAGAAAGAACCTAGAGCATGGTATGGAAGAATTGATAGATTCCTGATGATTTTGGTCTTTACCAAGAGTAAAGCAAATCCCAACCTCTACTACAAAGTTGAGGGTGATGGACTTATGATATTACTACTATATGTAGATGATATATTCTTGACATGTGAAGATAATCCCATCAATGAATGTAAGGAGAAGCTCGCTGCAGAATTTGAGATGAAATACCTTAGAATGATGCATTACTTTCTAGGTCTTGAAGTATGGCAATATCCAGATGAGATTTTCCTAAACCAAGGAAAATACATGGTAGAGATCCTAAAGAGATTTGGGATGATGGATTGCAAGACTATGACTACTTCGATGACAACAAATTTGAAGCTATTGAATGATGACTCTTCGGAAACAGTAGATGCCACCTTATATAGACATATTATTGGTTATCTAATGTACTTAACCAATACAAGACCATATATATGTTTTGTTGTAAACACTCTAAGTTAATATATGGTGAATCCCATACATATTCACCCAGTAGGACAAAAACATGTGATGATGTACCTAAAGGGGAATTTAGAATCTGGTCTCAGAAATGCATCAAATGGCGAGATCAGATTACATGGATTTACATATTCATATTGGGCAGGAAGTGTCAAAGATAGAAAGAGAAATTCATGATGTTGTTTTAGTTTCGGATCATGCATGATCTCATAATTCAGTAGAAAGCAGTCCAATATTGCACTTAGCACAATATGAGATAAATACATTGCAGCATGTTCATCTTGTAGCGAAGCAGTATGGTTTTGCAAGATGTTGACAAGATTATTTGATGCGGAAATAGATGTGACCAATATCCAATTGCGATAATCAAAGTTGTATTAAGATGACATAAAACCTGGTGTTCCATGATAAGTCGAAACATATCGAAGTTAGATATCATTACATTCGAGATATGGTACAGAAGGGAGCTATAAATCTCAAGTATGTTCCTATGGAGGAACAAGTGGAAGATGTGTTGACTAAGCCTTTGTCTTGTGTGAAGTTTGAATAATTTTGTGACAAGATTGGCGTAGTCTGAAAGGACCTTGCTCGAAAGAGGGAGTGAAGAAGATGGTAGAAGGTTGCAGTGGTGTAGTAGATCATCCTAGGGTAGGGTACGTCTGACTAGGCTTGTTGGCCCGAAAGGGTTAGTAAGTCAGACAAGGCTTGTTGATCCTAAGGGGATTAGTATGTTTGTCTAGGCATGTTTAGCCTGAAAGGGTTAGTAACCTAAACAAGGCTTGTTGGTCCCCATGGAGTTTTATCTTTCTGACTAGGCTTGTTGGCTCGAAAGGGTTAGTAAAACTCACAAAATGACCGAATGGATCTACCAGAGAACCCACCAAGGTGATGCTCCAAGATGGTCAGTGGGAAAGAGGTAGTATTAGTATTCTTATACTAATGTGGCAAGTTCAATATTCTCATACTAATGTTCAGTATTTTTCATATTCATGTTGTTGTGATGTTGATGCAACAGTTTCAGTATTTCTATACTGATAATGATGATGTTCCAACATCTCTATGTTGATAATGTAGATGATGATCTAGTAGTTATTGATGATGTTGCTTTAGCAATAATATGCTAATGATGTTGTTGTTGTATTTACATAATGATGTTGCAGATGATGATTCAGTATTTACATGCTGATGTTGCAGATGATGATCCAATATTTACACACTAATGTTGCAGATGATGATGATGATTCAATATGCACATACTGATGCAATTTCAGATTGATGATGAAGATGCATGATGGTGTTCCAAAGCTTTTGTTGAGGCTTGGAAAATCGTTGGTAACAACAGTTAGGGATTCTCCCCAATAAACGTTCCCAATTAGCCCGTTACTATTTGGTATTGGGAATCCGTCGGGTTTAGGGTCCGGCTACCGTAGGTCAAGTAACAAATTAAAATGTTTTACCGATTATGGCCCAGTCCACCGTGTATATTTTTAGTTTTTATGTTTAAGGTATGATGTGCAAGTGCCTAACTAAAAAAAACGCAAATGATAGAGATAACGAGGAGGGTCACAATGTGATATGCAGGTTCTTACCTCTCGTCTTACCTCTCTCACATCTAAATCACAAACAACAAGAAACTAACTAAGACTTATTAACCTATCCCTAGGGAGCAAAACTATCATTAATGGTGAGTAATGTATTTCAATGCATGCATTAGGAAATATCACAGATAGCTGTTAAATGTTTTAGAACACATGAACATCAATAGAAATATAAACAACAAGATAGATTATTGTTAATTACAATCTTCATTACTCAAAGTGGAAATTTCATAGAATAAACCAGTGTACATTCATAACATGAAAAGAAATTCAATGAGTTAGAACGATCTCACAGTTAATGGAAATAAGCTGAAAACGAAATAGTTCACATTCAATTGGTCCATAGAAAAATATTTGAAACCTTCCATAAAAATTTCTCCAGCAGAAACATGTAACTCTTTATTGTAAAAGAAAATAGTTCTTCTTACAATACACTCTCAAAAAATGGTCTGGGAAAAAGGTCCTTTCTACATCTAAACTCTCCTCTATTTATACAAAAACAAAACCATTGGGCTGCCCCTAAATGACTTATGAGCTTCCCCAACCTTTCATTTCCAAAAATTTGTCTCGCAGCATGTGCACATAATTAATACAATATATTACATTTTAAATCAAAAATTTTAGAACACTTTATGAAGAGGGGCCAGCTTGGTCATTGATGAACTTCTTCCATGCATGGGCCTCTGCTGCTATGCCTTCAAATCTAGAAGGCTCAAGAAATCAGATATTAATCTCATATTTGGCAGCCTGATTCTTTACCCCTTCTATCCTTACAGGACTCAGGTGCAACTGATATTCTAGCAGATGTATACTTACAGCTGCATGTGCCACTGCATTCTTTAAAATCCATTCATCTAGGTCCTTGACATGTTGGGTCTCTTACTTGTCTTCCTAATATCTGTTCTGTAGATGTTCTATAAATAATTCATGTTCTAGTATCACGTCCAATATTTTCTCCACAGAAATATGGCATCTATTATATGTAGCAAGCACTCTCCTGTAGTATTCGGCACATGCTCCCTTTGTTTTCTTCACAGTTTTCTTGAATTATTCGGCCACATTAATTGCAAATTCCAATAAATTATACTCCTGTTTTAAACTCTGCTGATCCTTGACTAGTAATTCCACAGGAGATTCCTTATTTGTTTCTGTCCATACCATTCTCCCCGTTGGAATCTCCAAAATATCTTGAGATCTGTCCAAAAAATATGAAGTAGTGTCTGAAATCTCCTCTAATCTGGTGTCTATTTGTAAAATTTTACACCTTTCTTCCTCAATGCATATATGTAATTGGTGAATCTTCCTTCTTTGAGTTAGAACATGTTCTTTCAAATGCTAGAAGTATGTATTATGTTCCATAGCATCTTTTAGTGATTTGTCAATGAAGTCTTTTGTTCTTCTAAGGCTTCCACCTGCATTTGATATTGCTTCTCTCTTTCCTATGTGGTAGTCTTCTCTGTTTCTAACTCAGCAACCTTGCTTTGAAACCTGTCCTTCTCTACACTTAGATTTTCATAGGATACCCGAAGATCATCTCTCTTAGTTTTCAACATTTGATGCTCTAACTATAGATTTTGTAATTCAGCTAAGTTATCCTAAGCATTCTTTTTCATTTTCTCTACAGAAATCTCTAAGGCCTCCTTATTTGCTTGTAGAGTCTGGAATTACGTTCTTGAAGTCTTGACTTCATTCATCATGTCTTCATATTTCCTTTTCAACTTCTAACCCTCATCCCTTTCCTTGTTCAACGTTTCTTTCAATTGTGCTGCATTTTTTCTTGACTGCTCTAGGTCCGTCATAAGCATGTCTACGTTATCTTCAGTTGCTTGGGTTAATGCCACCCCAGATATTTCTATCAATCTTGGATCTGTATTTGTTCCATGCACCAAGGTTTTATCTGTTATCATCTTTCCTGATTGTCCTCCAGTTTCAACCTTTTTCTCAGTTCTTTTTACAATCCTTTTCTTCTCCTTATCATAGAAAATAGTACTAAACATAGGAACCTCCTCCCTTCTATAATCATGAAAGGGATCAAATTTACTCCAAAAAATGAAGCTCGTCCTAGTGTACTGCCAGAATATGCAGCATGCTCCGGGGGATCGGGATTAGATTGTCCGTGTCCTTGATCTTTATGATATTGTCCTCCCTATGTATCTACCTGCTCAGTAGTCTATTGATCCTTTTGAGATCCTGTTAACCTCAAACTTTCACTTTCTTCCTGCGTTTTCTTGATTTCTGCTTCTTCATTTCTCTTTCTCTCCTCCTCTTTCTTCCTTGTTGCTTCCTCTGCAACTCGCTTTTTTTTCTTCTTCTTCATTCTTCAACCAGCTCTCTGCTTCCTGTGCTAGACTTCTAGCATCTTCTTCTCTCTTTTTGGCCTCTTCTTCTTCTAATGTCTTAGTCTTCTCTAAAGTTTTCCCTTTCCACCCATAGTAGTTATTTTCTATTTAAACCTCTTTTTAAGGGCAATTATGTTCTTTGCACTTCTAAATGTTGCCTCGTCCTTATCCCAAAAATCAGTATATTCAAAATTAATTCCTGCTTCCTTGCAGTAATCTGCAACTTTATTTCGGGAGTCATTCCTGTGAAAATTCATTTCACCAAAATGGAAATGCTCCGGCTCCTAAACAAATTCTGCAACCTGTTTTACTCTCAAAAACTTGTAGCTGCCAAGCAGGAAAGGCATTGCAGGATATGTTTCCTTTTTATGTTCAAACAGGAAATTTCCCACACCATCAATATACACCTGCCTAACTGCCTCTTTGTGTAGTACATAGTCAGTGGCATACTTAGGGATTAGGGAAGGGGCTCTAGAACCACCATACATTCTTATATACAACCCTTCCTCGGTCAAATAATAATCTCCGAACTCCTCGATGACTTTGAATTCTTTTTCAGACATGCAGTTGCATTCAGTCAAGAAAATTAGGGTATACAAGGGCATGATGAAGTGTTCACAGATTTCCCTGTAATATCTATAATATTTATGGGCCCATAACAATCTATATGTTGTGTACACTGGGGTCTTGTCCCTCTCCCAGTTACATCTCAAAGCTGGAAAAGACTGAGTACACAGTATATAGTCAATCAGGACAGAGCTCATATAGAACTCTGATTTCTTTTGTGATACCCCTCCCAAGGCTATGGATATGCATGATGAGAGGCTATTTGACACTATGTTTGACCAATTAAAAATGGTTCCTTGAGTAGCCACATAGAATATAATTGGTATCCATCCTATCTTGAAGCTCTTCCTATGAGCTCTACCAAAAAATCCTATTTAGCATCGGTGCAATGAATCTGTAGGGAGTATGGAGACTAGAGGTATCATACTCTCCAGAAGGCTTGGTTCAAAAGTTTTTTCCCGGTATCATCATTCTTTTAACTATCTCTACTAGATCCATAGCTGTCTCTTTCAACCAGCTTTCTATCAAGTAAATCTGGGCGAAAGGCAGATGATATGCCATAGAGACATATGCAGGGCTATATGCAGCATAGCCCTGCTTAGCAGTATTTTCAAGAATCATTGTAGTTACATCTTCCCTAGGAAGAATCCAGCCTATCACTTATGAACAAGGGAACAACACAAGTCTTGTGGCTACTTTCATGAGAGCTGATTTCTCAATGTTTGCATAAATGGTTAGATCCTCGAAACCCACATTAGGTGCGTTCTGGTTGGAAATCATCCTGTAGATCTCTCCCCATTTGTAGTCCGGTTTGACTTCGATGGAATCTTTGGTATCTTCATATATATACTCAACCTTGGTGATGATCTCAACCTCGAGTTCTCCTTCAACCACACGAGCCTTTTTCTTTTGTCTCTTCGACATGTTTTCTTTACAACAATCACCCTGTCAAAATCACAGCATGTTCTTAAACCATTGAGCTATTAACAATAAACAATAACTATATCAATTTGTTTACCTCCTCCATATGCATTCTGAAAAAATAAACCACACACAGTGTTCAATGCATAAAAGAATTAACAAGGCGAAAGGAAAAATCCTGCATGTTGTATCCTAACACTGCCTGTAAACTTCACAACGTCAAAAATAATCCTTTATCTGCACCCGAACCATATCAAACTAATCCAATGTCAACTAAAAGAATCAATCACACTATTCCTACTGCTAGTCTTCAAAAACCAAACTTAAAAAGCATTAGATCCTATGAAGCATTCTTCTTGTCAAACAAAAAAAAACATAACCCGACCAAAAATGGAAAACCTCCGCAGTCCCAAGGAAAAGGTAAGTGCAAGTAAGAGTTTAACACCCCCTAGACGACTATGGACAACTAAAAGAACAGGTGGTGCAGACAGTGAAACAATTTTCTACACCATGCCCTAATCTTTTGCAATAGAGCAAAAGCATCCATAACGGCTCAACAATCACGCAGCCTCAAAATGCTCCCGCTAAAGAAAATGGTAAACAGCTAACTCTTCACCCTCAAGTAAAACATTATGCACACCACAAAGACAAACATCCCTTTATGCAAACAAACCTAATTCACGGAAAACCTAACCAGGGAAAGAAAACCAACAGTTCCAAATCGACCAATAAAAAACCAAAACAACAAGGTCGCGATTCACCTACTTGGAAAATAGCAGTGTAGTCAATGAGATGACCAAAATCGTCACGGTGTAAATGCGAGCGAATCAAGTTCATACAACTGGGTGCGTGAATCGGTGCAAACGACAAGGACTAGAGCAAACGGTGAGTAAAAATACGGATAACCAATAAAATAACGCTCCCCTCATATATATAGAACCTTCGGCGAAAAATGTCGGTGGGACAAAACCTATAGGCAGTTAAACTTATCGGCGATCAAAACCTCTAACCATCGAAAATATAGTTCGGATGACAGCTACAACGACGGATGCAAAACCAACTATGGACCCGCGATAACTTTTAAGTCTGTTGGCATCGGCACCACTAAGCACTAAGTGCGAACCTCAAGACTAAACATCTTCTGCAGTGTCGACAGCGCCAAGCACTATCATCGCGACTTTATTCATTCTAACATGTATCAGAGATTGGAACACCTAAACCCTACGGCATCGACAAGGAAAAGCACTAAGTGTTGGAACTTAAAAACCAAACATCCTCCGCAGTGTCGGCAGTGTAAAATGTATTATTGCGACTCCACTTTATTCTTCTTTTTTTAAAAGGTATTGAAACTCAGATATTTTAAGTTCTAAAACATCGATGAGGAAACAACTAACCTTCAGAACGTTCATCACCTACCTCCCGCAACGTCGACAGCCTAAAAGACTAGTACTCTGGTTCATCGTTGTAGAACATTTTGATAGTGACAAAAAGTCACCGGCAATCAAACGCTAAGTGTTAAGCTTGAAAAATAAAACAAAAAACAAAAAGAATCCACGCTTTCGATGTATCGGCTAGGGAAGTATGAAGTATTTTCGACAGGGTACATCGTTCATCTTCTGCAACATCGAAAAGATAGTTGACTATGCTTCTAATATCGGAAGGATAGTTAACTAATATTTCGATACACAAAAAATGAAAAGGATCAAGTTTTAAGCAAAAAATCTGAACTTCAGGGAAGCTTTAGTGAAACCAAGCAAACCTAGGCTAGATCTAATAAAAGCAAATCAAAAGGAGGACCTTAAAATTTAAAATTTTGGGGAAAAAGGTTGCAGCTGCAACAATTGGCGACTACCTGGTGAACACAGATCTCTGAACAATTTTTTTTTTATCAACAGACTGTTTTGACAATACAAACATGTTGAATTCTTCAAGATATCTGGATTTCCCAAATGGCAGATGTATGCACTTTAATCATTGATGATAGTCCAATTTAGGGAACATGGGAACCAATATTTCAAAGTCTAGATAACTCTTTTGAGGCCAAGAATATGAATTTTATTTTTTTTAAACCTCTTTCTTTGAGTAGTTTCCAGCTTAGACACCACAGGATTGTAACATATGGTAAATAGATATATCCGTTTGTTCCTCATTTCCATGCCATTTTGCACTTTTGGTGCTTTTGGAATTTTTGTCCTCTTTTGAGTCCCCCTACCTACCTTCTTTCTGAAATTTTTAATTCAGGCTCCTCTATCCATAGTGTCCTTTTGTATGAGAGATATATTTATTTTTCAGCTCACGGACGGAGCAAAACTTTACCAATCTTATACATACTAAATATGGTTCAGTACTTTGCTTTGATACATATTGCTTTTCTGAGGAGATCTTGACTCTTATTTGCCTTTTGGCTTTCAATTCCTTGCATGGAATTATTTAAATGTAATATACTGTTTACCTTGCTTCCTTTCCATGGGTCTTTTGCTGTCACTCCCTAAAACATTTTTAGTGTGAGATTAATGGAGCCTCGAAATAGTATTCTGGACCTTTTGATCCTGAGTTATTTCACAAGGATTAAGTAGGACTTCAATGTGTTCATAACCATTTAGGAAAACTGCTAAACTTGAAGAAGTGCTTTCAAACATTAAATAAATTAATAGTACACAGTCTTGTAATCAAATATTTTAGTTAATCCAAAATTCTGATGAACTCCATGCAACCAAAAGTCATGCTTCTTGATTAAACATTACAATCAATCAAACCCTAACTAAAACAAAAACCAAAAATCCTTAAAAATAAAACAAACCAACAGTTTATTTATGTACAAAATAATAAAATAAAAGATCAAGAAAAATAAGGTTTGAGAACTAAACCATTTACTGGTAAGTTCTCTTCCCACCCCTTTAAGTCTTGCAACTTGTAAGTTGAGGGGCCAAGATTTACAGCAATTTGAAAAGGGCCTACCCATAACTATTGAAACTTAATGTGCTTTCCCTTTTCATCGTGCGGATGATCCCACTTAATTAGAACCAGATCTCCTACTTCGAATTCTTTGTTTCCAGCTTTATGTTTATCAAACCAACGCTTCACTATCGAATTCTTTGTTTCCAGCTTTATGTTTATCAAACCAACGCTTCACTATCTCCTGTTGATGCTTAAATCTTTCTTTGGCTTTGGACCTAGACTCTTCTAACTTCAAAAGATTATAGATTCTGATCTGTAGGATTTCATTATCGGTACCTCTAGATTCCTGAGCTATTATAGAAGATGGTAACAGAATGTTGGGAGGAAGGATAGCTTCTTTTCCATAAACAAGAGTGTATGGTGACACACCTAAGGAATTATTGGGTGTGACTGTATCATCCCAGAGAGCATTAGGTAATGTGAAATGCCAACCTCTCTGATTATCTATTACGGTTTTCTTTAGAATCCTAATCATATTTTTGTTTGTGGATTCTACCAAGCCATTTCCTTGTGGGTAATAATTTGCAAAATAATGCAACTTGATTCCTCTTTCATTAGCAAATGCAGTTAATCTAATAGAAGAAAAGTAAGAAGCATTATGAAAAACCAGGGTCATAATGTGATTCTGTAAGAAATCATGGCTGCATCTTCATTTACTTTTCGTAACATAATAGCCTCAACCCATCTGGTGAAGTAATCAGTTGCTGTCAAAATATACTTGTGCTGCAAGGAAGAATTTGGGTTTTTATCTCCAATAATATCAATTCTCCATTGTTCGAATGGTTCTGATATCATTATTGGTTTTAAAGGCTCTGCTGCTTTAGCTTGTCTTCCAACATCTCTTTGACAAGCATCACATTTTCTAACATGAGCATGAGCATCCTTAAACAGTATAGGCCAGTAATATTCAGCTCTGAGAATCTTATGTGCTGTTGTATCTCCAGAAAAATGACCTCCAGCAGGCCCATCATGCAATTCTGTTATGACCTTCTTTGCATCTTCCTGTTCTAAGCACCTGAGAAAAACTCCATCATAGTTGTTTCTTAACAATACTCCATCAATTATTTGATATGAAGTTGATTTCAGATGCAATGCTCTTCATTGTTTGGGACTCCAATGCTCCAGCAAATATCCGTCTTGAAGGTAATGGACTAGGTCCTGGTACCAGGAATCTGGAGTTGTAAACAAAGGACATACATCCACCATATGTAACTCAACTTCATTATCCCAGTTGTTTTCTTCATTTTTTTGACCTTCAGTAATTAGTTTACACAATCCTTGTTTTTTTACTATGGATGCTAGTTTGAACTCAAGATCATATTCTTGTAAGGCAGTCACCCAGTTTCCTCTTCTTTCTCCTAATTCCTTTTGTACAAAAAGAGATCATACAGCTAGGTGTGGAACTATTACTTTGGTGTGATTCTTAAGTATATATGGCCTGAATTTTTTTACCGCTTTAAAAACTACATAAGCTTGTTTGTCAACTGCTGGATAATTCAATTCAGCTCCCTACAGACTAGTGCTCATAAATGATATGGGGTACTCATCTCCCCCATCTTCCTTTTGTGTAAGCACAGCTGCCAATGAATCATCGGACACAAAAGTGTACAAAATAAAATCCTTTTCGAAATTTGGACTTTTGAGTGATGGTGCATGAGGGACAGATGTTTTTATCTTATTGAATGCATTCTTCTTCACATCAGTCCATTTGAATTGTACACTTTGTTTAACCATTTGTTGTAAAGGTTTGACAATTTGAGCAAAATCTGGTACAAACCTCTGCACAAAATTGATTGTCCCCATAAATGATTGCATGCCCTTTTTGTTATGGGGTAAAGGGATCTGTTCTATGGCTTTAATCCTTTCTGGGTCTATGGAGATCCCTTTCTTAGAAACAACATGACCCAGTAGCTTTCCTTTTGTGACTGCAAATACGCATTTCTTAGGATTTAATGAAATACCATATTTCCAACAACGCTCGAAAATTTGTTTCAAATGAAATGCATGTTTCTCCCTCTTTTTTGAAAATATTGTGACATCGTCTAGATCAACCACAACACTACGGAAAATCAGACCACGGAAATCTATATCCATGGCCCTCTGGAAAGTAGCTCCAGCATTAATAAGTCCAAAGGGCATTCTCCTATACGCAAAAGTTCCCCACTTGGTTCTGAATGTGGTTTTAAGCCTGTCCTCTTCAGCTACTAATACTTGATTATAACCAGAGAATCCATATAATAATGAAAACAATTCAGAACCTGAAACTATCTACAATATTTTCTCCATGGGTGGGACCGGATAGTTATCTTTATCTGACGCACGATTAAGATTTCTGAAATCTACACAGAGCCTGATTTCTCCTGACATTTTCCTTACTGGCACCAAATTAGAAACCCATTCCGAATGTCTGACTTTAAATATGATTTTAGCATCCAACAATTTTTTTACTTCACTTTGAACCAAAGGTTACAACTTAGGATGCATCTTCCTCAAAGGCTGTTGGTAAGGCTTGCTTCCATCTTTAATTGGGATAACATGTTGTATGATCTTTGTGTCATAATTTTTAAGCTATTCATATGTCCAATCAAACACATCTTTGTACTGTTTAAAAAGACTGATGAACTTACTTCTTTCTCCCGGAGAATAGCACTTCCCCAAATTTACTAATTTGGGTTCAGCTTCAGTCCCCAAATTTATCAGCTCGAATTGTAAGGATGAGCTATGAGTCTTGACATTCACCGGCTTTCTGAATTTGTTATTTAAATCAAACATTTGTTCCAAGGTCCTGACTCCCTCAGGAATAAAGTTCCCAAATTGTAATTCTGATTGATGTTCTTCATCATCTATTATTGCCCCTTTGAAAGTCTCATCATTCATCAAACACTCCAAAATTTGTTGATCATCGTCAAAAACCGATAGATTTGTGATCATATCTGGAACAGAAGGCCTAAAAAGTAATTCAATAGAGCATCTATTATTTGAAAGTACTAGCCTTGGAGCTGAGGTAGCTAGTAAATCAACTGCTACATTCTTTAATCTAGGAATGGACACAATATTGAATGTATGAAAATTTATAAGCAAATCCCAAACTTCATTTTGGTAAGTCTTCAAATATGGTGAAATACAGTGTATCTTATTTCGAATTTGCTTAACAACAATTTCAGAATCTCCATATACTTTCATATTTTTTACTTTCAGTTCTATTGATTTTTTAAGTCCCTGAACTAGTGCTTCGTACTCGACTGTATTAGTTGTGCATTCAAATTCTAATATATAAGAAAGAAAATGTTTATTTTTTCTTGGATCAATCAGGACACAGCCAACCCTTGATCCTTCCAATGTTTTAGAACCATCAAAACAAAGAGTCCAAATACTATCTACCTCTACTGAATTTGAATTACAGACTACATCTGAAACTAGATCAACTATATTACAGTCAATCTCATCATCCCGTGAAAATCGAAGGAGATTGGGCTGGGTATCAGGTATACTGCTAGCTTCTTTAGCTTGATAATTTCCCAGTTCCAATTCAATGAAATAATTTCCCAACAGAGAGTTTACTGGTTCATTTTTTCCCTCTAACTGAGTGACATTGTATTTCATTTGAGGCTCTCTTAATAATTTTATCTGGTTGGGACTTCCCTTATGAGGCAACCACAGATGTGACCAATCAGATGCAAAGTATCCATCTAGCCTTGCCGACCAGTCTCAACTCAAAACCAGTCCATAAGCATCTGGTATGTCTGCTACTACAATGTCAATGTACTGACATACCCTCTCATCTACGGATAAGCGAATCAGAACATCCTCCATTTCTCCTATTACTTTTACACCTATCCTGTCTAGTTGAAGAATTTGCCAAGTAGATGGTTTAGGTTGACCATTGATTCTCTTGCAGACTGAAAGTGGCATAACATTGACTAATGCTCTCGAGTCCACTAAACAGTTGTGCACATTATAGTTGAAAATCTCAAAAGTTAGGAGAAATGCGGGGCTTTTATACTTAGACTTCCCTCCCACACTTGCCTCGCCAATTTCTTCCTCAAGTTGGTTGTCAGTGGGAGGCTCCTCTTCTGGTATCTCAAGTGCTTTTAAAAGTTTCTCTTTTTGCTGAGGTAAATTACACATTTCAAATAATGAGATATTTGCTTTAGCTTTTTTAATGTCTTCCACAATATCATACCCCATCTCAGGTTCTTTGAGATTCTTCTTGACATTATCAATCTTATCTTTAATGGGCTTAAGAGGTGTGTTGATTTTCTTCAGATCTTGACTTGAAATGGTAAAATCAGGTACTTTAACAGTTGCAGTGTTCTTCTATATCTTCTTCATGTTTTCTTGAAGTTTCTTAATCTTAGGAAGTATTGACTTATCTTCTTTTAACAAACTCTAACTTCTTGTTGTTACATTGGTTTCTGATGTTTCCTCTTGTTTCAGAAAATCTTCTTCTTTTGTATCAAACATTGAGACATAGTCCCATAAAACTAAAGTATCTTCCTCTTGTTTTTTTGTAGATTGATTATCTTTTTCTTCCTCCTTACTAGTTTCTGTCAGTTTGGAATCCAATAATTGATTCATTACTAATGTCATAGAATTAATCCATTGTGGGCAATTCTTCTCAGAATGAGGTTTTTGATGAAAGGTACAAAAATTATCCATTCCTACATCAGTTAAATTCATTGCTGCAGGACTGTGTTGAGGAGGTTTAGGTTGACTGTTGTCTTCCCTTTTTTTATAATAAGGCTTATATGATTTGTGAGCTTCTTTTTCTTTTTCTAGATCTATCACCTATTGGATAACTTCTGCATCATCTTCACAATCCCTTCGAAATCCTATGACCGCTCATCCTTAGGCTTAGTCAGTAATAAAGGTTTCTTGTTTCCAAAAGTCTTTTCTTCCGACTGCACAAGGTAATTTTCTATACTCTCCATCTCAACCTCTACCTTCTCAGCTTCTTCGTAGGTTTCTGCTAATGTAGATCTAACTGATCTCTTAGCAAACATGGCTAGATCAGGCCCAAGGGCTGAGGTATAGTATTCAATTAGAGCATTTTTCAGATGGCTTATCAGCTGCAGTGAAATTGTTTAGTTAAGCAGCAAATCTTTGATTGAAATTATGCACTCTTTCTTTCCTTTCTTTCTTTAGAGCACATAACCATTTCATTAAAGCTGTATGAGTTTTCTGGACTGCATATTTACTCCTAAACATTCTCTCAAATGTGTTCCCATCCGTGATTGAATTTACAGGAAGGGAAAAATACCATGAGGTTGCTTTTCCTTTCAGGGTATGGGGAAACAATCTGCACACCACATCTTCATTCTCTCCAGCTCGTAGTCCTTCTACAGCCAAGTAAAAACTCTATAAATGATCATCTACCAAAATTCCTTCACTTGGTTCAAACTTAGGTAATGTCTTGTCGAAATCTCAAGGCAAATCATGCAAGGTAGGTGTCAAATTTAAAGACGACCTAGCCCTCCAAGCAGGTTTTGGAGGTGGTTAGTTTTCATTTACATTAGCCATAATTCTGAGTGGAGAATAAGGTTGTGACTGAAAAGGGGTCTGCAAGAGGTGAACATTAAGGTGAACCTGGATCCAATTGATTCAAAGGTTGGTCAACTTCTTGTAAGGCTGTTTCTACCAGTTCTTCAAGATCTTCTACCAACACTGAGTCTTCTAATTGGGGGCGATCTTTCTTCTGATACTCTCTTCTAGGTAGGACAGAAATGATAGGTAATCCTCAAATCTTTTTCGCATATGCCCTAGTGATTCTTCTTAAATCATCAACCATTTCGTTATCGACAGGATACCAATACCCTTTCTCTTTATCTTCAGGAGTGGGTTTGTGAAGCAAACTACTTTTAGAATTGTCACCGGTGGAGTGATTCCGAGGAAGCGGGATTCCTTGGATAGCCATGCACTGATGGCCCTCCTTCTAGCGCCAAAAACTGTTGAGGCCTGGAAAATCGCACATAACAACAATTAGGGATTCTCCCCAATAAACGTTCCCAATTAGCCCGTTACTATTTGGTATGGGGAATCCGTCCGGTTTACGGTCCAGCTAACGTAGGTCAAGTAACAAATTAAAATGTTTTACCGGTTACGGCCCTGTCCATCGTGTATATTTTTAGTTTTTATGTTTAAGATATGATGTGCAAGTGCCTAACTAAAAAAATGCAAACAATAGAGATAACGAGGAGGGTCACAATGTGATGGCAAGTTCTTACCTCTCGTCTTACCTCTCTCACATCTAAATCACAAACAACAAGAAACTAACTAAGACTTATTAACCTATCCCTAGGGAGCGAAACTATCATTAATGGTGAGTAATGTATTTTAGTGCATGCATTAGGAAAGATCACAGATAGTTGTTAAATGTTTCAGAACACATGAACATCAATAGAAATATAAACAACAAGATAGCTTATTGTTAATTACAATCTTCATTACTCAAAGTGGAAATTTCACATAATAAACCAGAGTATATTCATAACATGAAAAGAAATTCAATGAGTTGATACGATCTCACAGTTAATGGAAATAAGCTGAAAACAAAGAAGTTCACATTCAACTAGTCCATAGCAAAACATTTGAAACATTCCACAAAACTTTCTCCAGCAGAAACATGTAACTCTTTATTGTAAAAGGAAATAGTTATTCTTACAATACACTCAAAAAATGGTCTGGGAAAAAGGTCCTTTCTACATCTAAACTCTCCTATATTTATACAAAAACAAAACCCTTGGGTTTCCCCTCAATGACTTTTGAACTTCCCCAACCTTTCATTTCCAAAAATTTGTCTCATAGCATGTGCACATAATTAATACAATATATTACATTTTAAATCAAAATTTTCAGAACACTTTATGAAGAGCGGCCAACTTGGTCATTGATGAACTTCTTCCATGCATGGGCCTCTGCTGCTATGCCTTCAAATCCGGAAGGCTCAAGAAATCGGATATTAATTTCATATTTGGAAGCCTGGTTCTTTACCCCTCCTATCCTTGCAGGACTCAGGGGCAGTTGATCTTCTAGTCGATGTATACTTACAGCTGCATGTGCCACTACATTCTTTAAAATCCGTTCATCTAGGTCCTTGACCTGTTGGGTCTCTTGCTCGTCTTCCTAATATTTGTTCTGTAGATGTTCTATAAACAATTCATTATCTGGTATCGCGTCCAATATTTTCTCTACATAAATCTGGCATCTATTGTATGTAGCAAGCACTCTCCTGCAGTATTCGACACATTATCCCTTTGTTTTCTTCATAGTTTTCTTGAATTCTTCCGCCACATTAATTGCAAATTCCAATAAATCATACTCTTGTTTTAAACTATGTTTATCCTTGACTGGTAATTCCACAGGAGATTCCTTATTTGTTTCTATCCATACCATTCTTCCTATTAGAATCTCCAAAATCTCTTGAGATCTGTCCAAAAAATATGAAGTAGTGTCCAAAATTTCCTCTAATCTGGTGTCTATTAGTAAAATTTTACGCCTTTCTTACTCAATGCATATCTGTAATTCATGAATCTTCCTTCTTTGAGTTAGAACATGTTCTTTCAAAGGTTGGAATTCTATCTTCTGTTCCATAACATCTTTCAGTGATGTTGTCAATGAAGTCTTTTTTTCTTCTAAGGCTGCCACCTGCATTTGATATGCTTCTCTCTTTCCAATGTGGTAGCCTTCTCTATTTCTAACTCAACAACCTTGCATTGCAACCTGTCCTTCTCTGCACTTAGATTTTCATAGGATACCCGAAGATCATCTCTCCCAGTTTTCAACATTTGATGCTCTAGCTATAGCTTTTGTAATTCAGCTAAGCTATCCTGAGCATTCTTTTCCGTTTTCTCTGCAGAAATATATAAGGCCTCCTTATTTTCTTGTAGAGTCTCGAATTCCGTTCTTGAAGTCTTGACTTCATTCATCATGTCTTCATATTTCCTTTTCAGCTTCTGACCCTCGTCCCTTTCCTTCTTCAACGTTTCTTTCAATTGTGCTGCATTTTTTCTTGACTGCTCTAGGTTCGTCATAAGCCTGTCTACGTTATCTTCAAATGCTTGGGTTAATGCCACCCCAGCTCTTGCTATCAATCTTGGATCTGTATTTGTTCCATGCACCAAGGTTTTATCTGTTATCATCTTTCCCGACTGTCCTCCAGTTTCAACCTTTTTCTCAGTTCTTTTTACAATCATTTTCTTCTCCTTATCATAGAAAATAGTACTGAAGTCAGGTACCTCCTCCCCTTCTATAGGCATGAAAGGGATCAAATTTATTCCAGAAAATGAAGCTTGTCCCAGTGTACTGCCAGAAGATGCAGCAGGCTCCGGGGCATCAGGATTAAATTGTCTGTGTCCTTGATCTGTGTGATCTTGTCCTCCCTGTGTATCTACCTGCTCAGTAGTCTGTTGGTCCTTTTGAGATCATGTTAACCTCAAACTTTCACTTTCTTCCTGCTTTTTCTTGATTTCCGCTTCTTTATTTCTCTTTCTCTCCTCCTCTTCCTTCCTTGTTGCTTCCTCTGCAGCTCGCTTTTTTTTCTTCTTCTTCATTCTTCAGCCAGCTCTCTACTTCCTGTGCTAGCCTTCTAGCATCTTCTTCTCTCTTTTTGGCCTCTTCTTCTTCTAATGTCTTAGTCTTCTCTGAAGTTTTTCCCTTTCCACCCATAGTAGTTATTTTTTGTTTAAACCTCTTTTTAAGGGCAGTTATGTTCTTTGCACTTCTGAATGTTGCCTCGTCCCTATCCCAAAAATCAGTATATTCAAAATTAATTCCCACTTCCTTGCAGTAATCTGCTACTTTATTTTGGGAGTCATTCCTGTGAAAATTCATTTCGCCAAAATAGAAATGCTCCAGCTCCTGAACAAATTCTACAGCCTGTTTTACTCTCGAAAACTTGTAGCTGCCAAGCAAGAAAAGCACTGCAGGATATGTTGCCTTTTTATGTTCAAACAGGAAATTTCCCACACCATCAATAGACACCTGCCTAACTGCCTCTTTGTGTAGTACATAGTCAGTGGCATACTTAGGGAGTAGGGAAGGGGCTCTGGAACCACCATACATTCTTATATACAACCCTTCCTCGGTCAAATAATAATCTCCGAACTCCTCGATGACTTTGAATGCTTTTTCAGACATGCAGTTGCATTCAGTCAAGAAAATTAGGGTATACAAGGGCAAGATGAAGTGTTCGCAAATTTCCTTGTAATAGCTATAATATTTATGAGCCCATAACAATCTATATGCTATGTACATTGGGGTCCTATCCCTCTCCCAGTTACATCTCAAAGATGGAAAAGACTGAGTACACAGTATATAGTCAATCAAGACAGAGCTCATAGAGAACTTTGATTTCTTTTGTGATACCCCTCCCAAGGCTGCGGATATGCATGCTGAGAGGCTATTTGACACTATGTTTGACCAATTAAAAATGGTTCCTTGAGTATCCACATAGAAGATAATTGGTATCCATCCTATCTTGAAGCTCTTCCCGTGAGCTCTACCAAAAAATCTTATTTAGCATCAATGCAATGAATCTGTAGGGAGTATGGAAAGTAGAGGTATCATACTCTCCGAAAGGCCTAGTTCGGAAGTTTTTTCCGAGTATCATCATTCTTTAACTGTCTCTTTCAACCAGCTTTATGTCAAGTAAATCTGGGCAGAAAGCAGATGATATGCCATAGAGACATATGCAGGGCTATATGCAGCATAGCCCTACTTAGCAGTATTTTCAAGAATCATTGTAGTTACATCTGCCCTAAGTTGAATCCAGCCTATCACTTCTGAAAAAGGGAACAACTCAGGTCTTGTGGCTACTTTCATGAGAGTTGATTTCTCAAAGTTTGCATAAATGGTTAGCTCCTCGAAACCCACATTGAGTACGTTCTAGTTGGCAATCATCCTGGAGATCTCTCCCCATTTGTAGTCCAGTTCGACCCCAGTGGAAGCTTTGGTATCTTCATATATATACTCAACCTTGGTGATGATCTCCTCAGGTTCTCCTTCAACCACAGGAGCCTTTTTCTTTTGTCTCTTCGACATGTTTTCTTTACAACAATCACCCTGTCACAATCACAGCATGTTCTTAGACCATTGAGCTATTAACAATTGTTTTAACAATAAACAAGAACTATATCCAAATTTGTTTACCTCCTCCATATGCATTCTGAAAAAATAAACTACACATAGTATTCAATGCATGAAAGAATTAACAAGGCGAAAGGAAAAATCCTGCATGTTGTATCCTAACACTGCCTGTAAACTTCACAATGTCAAAAATAATCCTTTATCTGCACCTGAACCGTATCAAACTAATCCGATGTCAACTAAAAGAATCAATCACACTATTCCTACTGCTAGTCTTCAAAAACCAAACTTAAAAAGCATTAGATCCTACGCAGCATTCTTCCTGTCAAACAAAAAAAAACCCTAACCCGACCAAAACTAGAAAACCTCCACAGTCCCATGGAAAAGGTAAGTGCAAGCAAGAGTTTAATACCCCCTGGACGGCTATGGACAACCAAAAGAACGGGTGGTGCAGACAGAGAAAAGATTGTCTGCACTGTGCCCTAATCTTTCGCACTGGAGCAAAAGCATCCATAACGGCTCAACAATCACGCAGCCTCAAAATCCTACCGCTAAAGAAAACTGTAAACAGTTAACTCTTCACCCTCAAGTAAAACATTATAAACACCGCAAAGACAAACATCCCTTTATGCAGACAAACCTAACTCACGGAAAACCTAACCAGGGCAAGAAAACCAACGGTTCCAAATTGACCAATAAAAAACCAAAACAACAAGGTCGGGGTTCACCTACCTAGCAAACAGCAGTGTAGTCGATGGGATGACCAAAATCTTCACGGTGGCAACGCTAGCGAATCGAGTTCGGACAGCTGGGCGCATGAATCGGTGCAAACGACAAGGACTGGAGCAAACGACGAGTAAAAATACAGATAACCAATAAAATAACGCTCCCCTCATATATATAGAACCTTCGGCGGAAAATGTCGGTGGGACAAACCCTATTGGCAGTTAAACTTATCGGCGATCAAAACCTCTAACCATCGGAAAGATAGTTCGGATGACAGTCGCAATGGCGGACGCAAAACCAACTACGAACCTACGATAACTTTTAAGTCTGTCAGCATCGGCACCACTAAGCACTAAGTGTGAACCCCAAGACTGAACATCTTCCGCAGTGTCGACAGTGCCAAGCACTATCATCACAACTTTATTCATTCTAACGTGTATCGGAGATTGGAACACCTAAACCCTACGGCATCGGCGAAGAAAAGCACTAAGTGTCGGAACTTCAAAACCAAACATCCTCCGTAGTGTCGAAACTCGGATATTTTAAGTTCTAAAACAACGGCGAGGAAACAACTAACCTTCGGAACATTCATCACCTGCCTCCCGCAACGTCGGCAACCTAAAAGACTAGTACTCCGGTTCATTGTTGTAGAACATTCCGATAGCGACAAAAAGTCACCGGCAATCAAACGCTAAGTGTTAAGCTCGAAAAATAAAACGAAAAACAAAAAGAATCTGCGGTTTCGACGTATCGACTAGGGAAGTATGAAGTATTTCTGACAGGGTAGACCGTTCAACTTCCGCAACATCGAAAAGACAGTTGACTATGCTTCCGATATCGGAAGGATAGCCAACTAATCTTCCGATACACAAAAAAATGAAAAGGATCAAGTTTTAAGCAAAAAATCTGAACTTCAGGGCAGCTTTAGTGAAACCAAGCAATCATAGGCTAAATCTAATAAAAACAAATCAAAAGGAGGGCCCTAAAATTTAAAATTTTGGAGAAAAAGGTTGTAGCTGCAACAGCTTCCTATGGCATATAGAGACTCACCAGTCATATGTATAGTTGTGGTAGTGGTTGCTACCTTTGCAAAATACATTCCTAGTTAGGAGGGAGTGTTAAAGTAATATAACTTTAGAAGATATTCCAATTGTATTAATTGTATTCCTCCTTCAGGAGATGTATCTGATGTGATTGGTCATGTAAGATTCATTGAAAGAATCAATGTATTCCTTTGAATTTAAGTCAGGTCAATAGTACCCATGTGTCATTATAATAAGTATGATTTTGGTGTCTTACTAGACAAGTCGCCCCTGTTAGTTAGACAAGTCGGCCCTGATAGGTTTTAGGTCAAGTCAAGAGTCAAATATAAATAGGGAAGAGCCCCCTTCATTTGTACACACTTCATTCAAGCAAGTTTGCAAGAGAGAGAAAGACAAGTGCACCAGAAAGAAAGAGGAGAAGTTGCCTTGGGGTTTTACATTATTCTGGTTGAGTTATATACTGAGGAAGTATTGTGGGGCTTTCTCCCTTATGGTTTCCCCGAGGAAAATCTTTGTGTTCATTGTGTTACTATTCTTGTTGATCTTTCAGTGCTCCTACTATTTTAAATTGTTTTAGAATATCATCTAAGCTATTAAGAAAACTTAACATGACCCTCTCTCTACTCCAATGGAACAACATTTGAAACTCACATCAAAAGAAGGAAATGAATTTGAGGATGCAACCAAGCACAAACAACTTGTGGGGAGTCTTATCTATATTACCACCACCAAACTAGATATTTCATTTTTTGTTGGGATTCTTTCCAAGCTCATGCACAAACCCTATGAAGGACATTGGTCTACTACAAAGAGAGTTCTAGAATAATTGAAAGGGACTCAAGACCTTGGACTCAAATATTCTAAGGTGGATGACTTCAAGCTGATTGGATATTCTTATTCAATTTTGATAGCAATAAAGAGAATGGACTGTCTACTTCAAGCTACCTGATGAGTCTTGGATCAACAATTGTCTCTTGAAGATCACACAAATAGTCTATTCTAGTATATTCCACAACAAAGACAAAATATGTGGCTACAACAAAAGCAACAAAAGAGATTGTGGCTTAGAAAGATAGATGAAGATTTGTAGGAGAAACAAGTGAATTCTACTCTTCTTCTGGTTAACAATATTTTTGCAATCAAGTTGGCCAAGAACCCAGATAAAATGATCAAAATAAGCACATCAACACAAAGTACCATATGATTCAATATCATGCAGGGGCCAAGACTATTCATTTGAGACATTGTTCCACAAGTGAGCAAATTGCAGACATCTTCACTAAAGCGATCATAAGAGAAAAACTTGAAATTTTTTAAAAAATGCTTGGACTCACAAAAGCCCCTTCGAGGTTAACGAGGCATATTAAATACCTAATCTGTACGAATTATGGTAACTTGTAAATACTAGATTATTTTGCACATAATTGATTTCAATGACCAACAAACCGAAGACTCGTCATGACCTCTTTAAAGTTGAAACCCAAAAGCAACTTCAATTTACAAATAATTGATTGGCGTTAATGAAATAGAATCGAAACATTGGAGTTATCCCAAACATACCACAAGGGATTCCATTTATTAAAGTTTCAACTCAAAACTTTCAAAATCCAAAAAGTGGAGTTGAAGAAGTCAACCAAAGAACACCGATAATTTTTGCTTCCTCATTTTGTTGAGTTTGAGTCTCTTCATGAGTACTACATGTAGGTATAGATAGGGAAACTTGAACACATCGTTTAATTTAATTTTTCTTTTGTTAAAACTAAAACATATTCAAACTTATATAAATATTACCTACAACTATACATATCTTTATTGCATTTTGGAGATTTAACATATTTAGTCGTGGTTCTATTTGAAAATTGTCTCATTCTCGTATATGGACTCTTATTTGCTTCACATCAATTAAAATGTCACAGATTCTTTTAAGGTCAATGTTTAACATGGCTATTTAACATTTTATTGCCTATAAAATGTTTCTTAATGTAACTTATCCATCTTATCCTTAATGTACTATCACATGTTCATGTTTTGTTTTTGGTAAAATACAAATTACATTAAAACCTTTTGAAGAGGCTAAACATAAAAAAAAAATCTTTAAGATTGTCACTTACACTAAACGCTTTTACCAAAACCATGCAACAATAGGTTTTTCATAACCCTTGAATTAGTATGTTTGAATACTACATGCATATTTAGATTGATATGAAAAAGCATAGGCCAAACATTAAAAAAAATCTTTGAAATTGTCCCTTACACTAAGTGTTCTTACCAAACCATACAACAATCTGTTTTTCATAACCCTTGAATTAGTATGTTTGAATACTACATGCATATTTAGATTGATATGAAAAAGCATAGTACAGTTGTTAACCTTGGAGTGACCTTGTATTTTCTTCATGCTTTCAACCATAGATTGTCCAAGATTGCATAGAGATTATATACAATTGCAACATCAACAAGTGACAAGGATACACTACTCAACATTTTACTTCTATTTTGAAAAGTGAAATCTCTTATTTTCATAAATTGTTGTATTTTTAGTCATTTTCAGGCGATATTCCAATGGTATCCAAGCTATATCTTATATAAACACATCCAAGCCATATCAAAGTTGTATTCCTATCAATTTCACATTCATATGGACCGAAATGGAAGAAAAAGGTAGGACTTGGTACCATGAAACACAACAATTGACATTAACATAGGAAATCCATGTTAAACACAATTCAAAGAAGGAAATCCATGTTAAACACAATTCAACTAGGTGATGTAAGTGCAATCAAAAAACCAAAAGATACAACTCCAACCATCCCTAGTGAAGGTCCAAATGTCATGTCATTAAAAGCATAACATGTGATTGACAAGAGGACTAATCCTACCATTACTTACACTGCAAAGGAACAAACTCTTTAATCTATTTCAAGTGTTGCTAACTTGATACATTCAATACAAAGAGTTTCTTAATATTCAATGTTATATGAACTCCATCTCTCCATCAATACTAGTATCATAGAAATACATAATATATTATACATCCAACCATCATAATCTTTATCTTTGATACTTAACCCAACATGTCGTTTCCATGGCTCCCTTACAATTTTGGTTACCTACTATTTAATTTAATTTAATTTAATTGTTAGCCTAGTTTTATTTCTTTACAAAAGTTTTACCATATAAATGAAAAATGCACTAGAAGTAAAAGTTGGAAACTATATAGGCCAAACCATATATACAGTTTAATGTGGAATAAAAAGAGTGGTTGACATGTTCCTGATCTAACTTGAGTTGGACATGTCTTATATTTATATGTAACAACAAAACAATGATAATCAAAACAAGTAATAATGCTAAATTTCTAGGACCCTTCCATCTCTATCCCATGGGCGTTTGGAGAATGCCTTGCCCTCCATGCTTCTTTTCTTGTTTATACTCCCATCTGCACACTTGTACTCGGGGAAGAAATCCAAGAACCTTTTGCTTCCCAGTGTGAGTGCCCCATTGAACAAAAAGTCTAATATCAATTCCTGCAACAAAACAAAATATATATTTCATTTTGGAAAAGAAACAAATGCCTTGCAAACTTTGAAGACAAGAAACTCTACAAGATGCCTTTTTATATTTCAATTACATGATAACTCAATTGCATACCTGTTTTATTAAACAACAAGTTGTGTTCATATGTTAGATGCATGACGTTGATATTTGTCACTAGACAAATGTGCTTACACTATGAAAAGTAAGGTGCATTCTACACTTTAGGGGAGGTGGGGGTGATCCATCAATTGTGTGTCTCTGTTACAATACATTGAATCTAGATGATGCAATGGATACATTGAAATGGACTCAACATAGGCCCATCTAAACCCACATTTGATTTGTACTTGGAGGTTGTGAAGCTTGAGGATGCATATCTCCACTTCACAAATTTGCATAGAAGACTGGCATATGGTATTGAAACTATATGCAACCATATGCTTGAAAACCTCAAGGTGCCTCTCAAACCCCAAGTTATATGGGTCCATGCCAATGAGTATGCTAATAGTAACAACTGACCCCAAAAAGATAAGGAATATCATAAGTGCATATTATGAATGGCCCATTCCTAAAACCCCTATATTATACTGTAGTCTATCAATATCAAACATTTGTATTTTTTTATATCTAAATACAAAAAGTTATTTACCAACTATGGAAGCTGAATTAATGCATGTAAGAAGACATCTAATTGAGAAAAGAATGATGCCTCCATTTTCAAGAATTGGCACATTTTATTTTAATCTCTCCTAAGGTAATAAGTTTTAATTCTAAATTATGCTTTGACTATTTAAAGCAAAAGTTCTCTCCACTAATTGAATTCTTGTGCTTTAGAAGAAAAATGGGTCATTGGAAGTGAACAAATCCAAGATCATAGATGTTCCTAGGTCGCACTTTGAATGTAGTTTTCTCCATATCCACTTTCTACTACAATGTTGGAGGCTAGGCAAGCATGCTACCACTATGAAGAATGGCAAGTTACTTGGCACCGATGGACTGCCTTGTGAATTTTTCAAAGCAATGTAGGATATTATTAGTAGGGATCTTTGTTGCGGGGATAATAAGGCCTTCTCCTCTCACAATCTAGTAAACTCTCTCAATTAAGGGTTTATCAGATTGATTTCAAAGGATGTGTCTTGAGACATTATTGGGGGATGGAGACCCATTTACTTTTCTTAGCATCTCCTACAATATTTTGGCTAAGGCCCTTTCTCTTTGAATGCGAAGAGTTTCTTCGTGAATTCTTAGATAGGAATAAATGGGATTTGTCTAGGGTAGGTTCATCCTTGGCACTATAACTTTTGCATGAAAGGCTATGGAATGGGATAGGCATTGGTAGCATTTTCTGTTAATGAGGCATATGATCGGGTTGATTGGTATTTTATTATGGATATGCTTAAGTGCCTTGGGTTTGGTTCCAACTATATTTCCATGGTGAATTATCTTCTCTAATGCCTTGGCCTTTGTTTATTTGAATGACACCTTGACCAACCGCATTCAACTACATCATTAAATCAGAAAGGGTGTCCTCTTTCCCCTCAGTTGTGTGTCCTAGTTGTTCATTCCCTAAAGTATTTGTTGGAATAAACTTAGAAGTAAGGAAGAATTCAGGCCCTCAGGATATGTCTCTATTGGACGTGTCTAAAATGCTTAATAAACATTTATTGATAATTATTTTCTCTTGGTTCAATTAGATCAAATATGGTTTTCAAGTCACACTAGTGCAGTTGGTATTCAAGGGGTTCCATTTGTTAGGTGGCCTAGGGTTCAAAACTCAACGATGGTGGGAGGAGACACCAAAAAAATCAAAGCATGCTAAGGGTTGGTGTGGCCCAGGAAGGGTGCGATCCCTGGGTGATTTTGACGGCTTAGATGCCCCTTGGTCGTGGTTTCTTAGACCACAGAACACTCCCACAAGTTATGGAGATTCATGCAAACAAAAAGAAAAGATTAGATCAAATATGCTTGGATGCTACTAGGGAATACTTGGATTTATTTTGAAGCGCTTCTAGGGTAGTGGTCAGTGAACAGAAACAAATTATTGGTTGGTTAAGAGTGATGACCCCCCAACTTGCATCCCCCCTTTCTAGAATGTGCCAAGCTTGGGGTGACTCTTTGGTACCTAGGGATTCCATTTGGTACATGCCTTTCAATGGTGGATATGTGGAACTAATGCCTCCATACAATTTAGGCAAAACTTCTCATATACTAGTATAGGAATCTTCCCTTTGTAAAACTCACAATTGTTTAATAAATCCTATGAGTCTCTTAGATTTATCAGGTTTCTTTTTTCCTTTTAAGGAGGTCCTAGTTCAAGAAATTGGAGAAGGTCTTTAGGTATTTTCTATGATCCAAGTATGGTGGTGAGTGAGGACTTCACATGGTTTTCCTAGGGGCATACTATGCCTAAGGAGGAGGGTGGTCTAGGAATTATTGATGTTGAGACTCAAGGTCATATTTTGGTAGTGAAATGGATAGTTTGGTGCCTTGAAGGTTCTGCTCCATGGAAAACCTACTATGATGTCAATTCCAAACTACTCAACGTTCACTTAAGGTGTGAGGTATTTTCAGGATATGTGATATCATCTCTTCCTTGCATCTCTTTAATATTTATGCATCCTTCATTTGTCGGGTTACATGGAAGGCACTAAGGTTTGTTGCACCTTTGGTCAGTTGGAACTTCTCTTGTAGTTGTGTGGGATGGGACTTGGCCTTGCACCCTATCTAGAGTTGGCTTAATTAGGGTCAATGTATTGCTAAGTATCTTGGATTCCAAGAGCACGAGTTCTACACGAAAGGCATATTCTTTTGGAAGGATCTTTTGGATTTTGAGACTAGGGACTAGACGGACTGAAGATTGATAGCTCTTCAAAATACCTTGATGCCATCTAACAAGATGGCTATAAAATTATACTGCATAATTCCTTCTGAAGCACTATACAAGTTGAATACTAATATGCAATGACCTTTGTGGCAATATTGGGGATGGAAATTCAAGAAGCAAATTTGGTGGTATGCCACGAAAAAAATTTACTCTCTTGTACCAAAAGCATCCTTTATCTCTTGTATTGAATGCCAAATGGATCTCTTATGATTCATAGGATCAATGGATCCACAGTTGCACATTGTTTGGTATCTCTTCCATAGCTATAAACTCCAGGTTTTGTTTGGCTTTCTTGTTTACCAAGGTTTTCCATCTCAAGCTTGTCTTGCTAAGAGAGCACTGACAGATGTTCTTTGCTTAGTTTGCAGCCCATAGTTTGCATCCCACCAACAATAGTGAAGCATATCTTATAGGATTGCAAGTCTACTATAAGTTGTGGAAAATATCTTCCGGACCAACACTCAATTTTGTTTCAAAGACTTCATTGGCAAGTCGTGTGGTTTGACAACTACCAATCCATAGTACATTATCCCTTCATAGGTATTTGGGATGGTCTAAGAATCATTGCATTATTCATCATTAGAAGCTCCCATGCAAATATGTTTTTTTTAAAGGCCAATTTAGTGCAATCTTTTTTTCACTCTTGGAGGGAAGAGGTTATGTACTATGTCTGCAATTGTCCAGCAAAGGTCACTTTTTGGTTAAGGATGCCAAAGAATTAGATGCCCCGACTTACTCTAAATTTATTTATGCTTTATTGATGTTGAGGAAAAAGATATAAGACTCCACTGTATATACTGTTGTGCTTGTTTTCTCTGCTTTTTAAATGTCTATTTATTAATATGTCATATATTTCAAAGAAAAGGATTGTGAGCAAGTCCTTAAAAGGCGTGGGTCTGTCTGGACAACATCTGTGAAATGAGGAATATATGTGTTGTGTGTGAGGGTGCTTGTGTGTAAGCATGTGTGTACAGTGTGCGGTGTGTGCATGTGCATGTGATATTTATCATGAAGAAAAGGGTGCCAATTTTAGCCGACTGCGCTGATGATAAATGTTTTGATCTACCAAAAAGGTTAATTATAACTATATGAAAAAAGAACCAAGGGCATATCTAGGCTTTAGAATAAAAATATAACTACATAGATCAATGGACAAACTGCTTTTTTATATATTCCATTGTTATGATCTTGGAAACAATACCCAAGGACTAAGATGCCATTCAAATTAAAGATATGTTCTTAGGACATGCCTCGGCAAGGGGCTCTCCAAGCAACCTGGCTAAAATTCGATGGCCTGGATCCTGCACCAAAGCAACCGGAAAAGAACTGAAACAAATTCGTAATCAGATTAATTAATAACAAAATAACAGAAACAAATCTATGGAGGGATTTATTTTATTTGCATTTATCACTTTCCCAGTTTCCATGCTCAAAGAATTGAGACTCTTGTGGAAAGAACAATGCAAGAAAGCAAACTAAACATTTGAACGTTTTCGATGTAGAATGAAACCAACAGCAAAATTTTAAAAATGAATCATAAACTAACTTTGGTTGCCCGCCAGAGTAGATACTGATGCTGAGCTTCCCTATTACTCAAAACATTAACAGCATTGTTCTCTACAATGGCTTCATCCATTAGCTCAAGCCATGCCTATCATACACATGAAGTTACTCAGAAGTGCATTTCTATAGATAGTAAATCACTCAACAAAATACCAGTGCTGAATTGAAGGAGAGAAAAGAAAGAAAGAAACCTAGATACCAAATCAGATGAAGAAAATTACACAAGGATAAAAAAGTTAAGTGGCAGAGCCAACTCAAAATTCTAGCTAACCAAAAAATAAAATATAAATGTACCATGGATATATACCATAAAATAATCCATGAAAGCGGCGTAGAGGATATCTTGCTTTTGTTTGCTTGAAGCAAACTTGGTCCATATAACGATTGGAGAAAAGAACTTTAGAGATTCCGATGTAATTTTGTCACCCCATGGCAGCAGCTGAATCCAATGAATGTATTTACAGTAAGTGTAAAAAGAGAATGCAAGAATACTCAAATATTTAACATACCATACGAAGTAACCAGATTCAACAAGTTGACCTGCATAGACCTTTGACTGACATCTAGTTATTATATAGTCCTATCCTCTCAAGTTTCCAGTTACCTCTACATATTTATGTGCCAGTGGCATCAACCTCGGGTAGTATTTCCTCTTATATTGCTCATTGTTCTTAACATCATAAAGAGGATTAAGATCCCTGCAAAGCGATAGTGGTAATTTGTAATAAGAGATTTTATGGATGACATAATACTTGAACATTCTGCTGAAATTATTGATTTATATTATGAATAGATATTGAAGTGTTAGAAACTTGAGATATATCCAGAAGACAAATACATTCTTAAGATGTTTGATAGCATGTATAGTGCTACAATTTAAATGAAAGCAACCTGGGAAGACGTATCTGAGATTACGCAAATGAAAAAACAAAATATAAATTCGTTTACTTTTCTTGAGCTCTTCATGAACTGAATCCACCATACATAGAATGCAAAGGAAAGAAGATAATAGTATCATGCAATCGCATATTAAAACAATAATAATCATGAAAGTAGCAAAAATAGTAATGCCCATGAGTCATGAATCATAACGTTTAAACGTGATTGATCAGCCAACTTCATTAGTTGAGAAATGAGGATAATTGTCTGTCATTCGTTCTTACAAAGAGGCTGGGACCCCTGCTAGTTCTTTTCATTGGTCTGTAAGATGTAAAATAACTTTTGATGGTTCTAACAAGAATTTTTGTAAGATGGATTGACGTTGACTTTTAGTTTTACATGACCAAGCAATCCAGATTATCGTGAAGTCCTTTCTCCTTGGGAATCAATAAATATATTGTAGCAACAGATAATGAAGTGCAATCAAGAACACTTGCCCTTCTAGTCTAGGTTGGCAGAGGAAGTGCATTCTTCATTTGTGCCTTAATCTTGATTATCGACCTCTCCATCCAAGAGCCCTAATCATATCTCAAACTGAGACATCACCATTTCATTTCAAACTTGGAAAAGCAAAAATGATGCATATATCTCCTTTGATCCTGCTATTCAATTTCCTCGCTTGAAATGTCCATTTAGACAAACACTAGGGATGTGTCTCACCCTAGGGAGTAAAAAGTAATGAGGTACCCTCATATTTCTTTTGAGATAAATCAAAATCATCTCAATGGGGTCATGCTAGGCCAAGTCTTAACAAGGAACTCTGCTGTGTTGCTCAGTAGGCTCCGGCTATAACTTAGGAGAATACTCTGGCAATCAAGATCATTGATAAAATGCTTTTCACTGTAAAGGACGTGCGCTGAACTAGGACAATATATGGTCTGTTGCAACATGGTAGCTCTAGCTATTATGGATGTGATAACATCTAGCTCCAGCTGGGACAAGTGCTCTAAGGGAGAGAGTTCTTGGGAACCCCATAATCTCTAGTCCACAACACCCTTCTCAGCATCAAACGAACATGCACCTGGATCATCTGTCATCTTCAAAAGTTTATTTGTTCCCTGCATATCACATATACTATGCCAATCTCTATAGACCCACTGTCAGTATAGCATATGTGATAGAGAATATCATGAAAGTACTTGTTATCACATTTACATTCTGCAGCTGTGCTACCATGATGCAGCATACAGACTTGTCTCTTATTCTATTCCGAGCTATTTTTCACATGGGGTATTAGCATGGATCCTTACAACTTCAACCATTCCAGATCCTTATTTAGCGGATTTTCCTTTCCAGGACTGAAACCCATTGGTCCATTGAGATGATTTCAGTGATGAACTAGTTCATTTCATAGATTAGCAGATCAGACGCGGTACACACAGTTGCAGAGGGGCTTTATCAGTTGGAGACAGGGATATATGGTGAGATCAAGTATATGCTTCTTGGGTTTAGCCTTGCTCTATGATGTATGTCAAACACCTATGCTTGTCATGTTAGGATGATTATGGTGACCTATGCTTATATTGTACTAATGCTTAAACTTGTGCCATGACTAACCAAAGAACTTGTTGTGAAGACTGTTGCTTATGCCATGCTTGTACAAATAGTAAACCTTAGTGCTAGGTTGGTCTCATGCGTCACTTGTCCCCGTCCATCCAGTTCATCCATCTTGAAATTTATCCCATGACTTAGATTGTTTGAGACTTGTGAGATTGAAAAAATTTTCTCCATCTTGACCCCTATACATGATAGACTCCATGTTGCTATGTGTCTTTGATTATGAAGTATGTGGCTTGGCCAGTGTGGTTGGGTTCACTAGGAAGTTCTCCTTTAGTTCTCAAAACAAGTGTTCCACCAAACAGTGTTGCTAAACACTAAAGCATTGGAACGCATAAAAGATATATCTAAAGGATGCAAAAGTATAAATGTTTAAAAGTAGTCAGTGGCCAAGGGGTTGAGCACTCATTCTTTGTATAATGTAAGGCTCATCTGCCCTCCATAGGGGCAGCAGGGAGAGGCAAACCCGTCAGGGCTTTGGACTGCTCACTGCCAGCGGGTCTAGGCCTTAGTCATTTACTGGAGCCCAGAAGGCTTTCCAAGGCACCTGCTGTTGTAGGATGGCTACTATCTCTTGTGAAATGTAAAGTGTATTGAAAAGATTAATGGTCAAAGGATGAGCGCTCACTCTCTGTATAGTGTTCAGCTCATTTGTCCCCACAGGGAAACAGGGTGAGATTATCTGCAAAGGCTGTGTCTTTGTCAGTACTAGAGCCCAGAAGGCTTCCAGGGCACCTGTGTTTGAAGGTTGATCGATGTTGCAAATAATTGCAAAGGAAAACTTGTTAGAATCTAAGGGAAGCTAATCCAAGTATTTTATCCATCTGTGACACACCTCCTTCCCCTATTGCTATCTATCATACATATGTCACCTTGTTTGAGTGTACTGTTTATCATTCGGATAGATCACCTAGTCAAAGTCAATTAAAAGTCATTCCCCTTTGCCTTAACCTTGTTCTTCCATCCTCACCCATCAGTAGCACCCGTGAGATTATCCTGCAAACGCTGTGTCTTTGTCAGTACTGGAGCCCAGAAGGCTTCCAGAGCACCTGCCTTTGAAGGTTGACCGATGTTGCAAATAATTGCAAAGGAAAACTTGTTAGAATCTAAGGGAAGCTTACCCAAGTACTTTATCCATCTGTGACACACCTCCTTCCCCTATTGTTATCTATCATACTGTATACATATGTCACCTTGGTTGAGTGTACTGTTTATCATTCGAATAGATCACCTAGTCAAAGTCAGTTAAAAGTCATTCCCCTTTGCCTTAACCTTGTTCTTCCATCTTCACCAGTCAGTAGCACATTGTTTACCCTTTGTAAGTATGGCATGAACAAGTAGACTTCCTGAAGGTCCTGGGATTTTTTAGAAGCACGTGTATATCTTTTATTATTATTATTATTGGCACCATGATTATGAGTAACTTACCTTAAGCTTGGTTTTGATATACACCATTGGAGCATTTCTTACCCTGGATGCTTGCAGGATCATATGGATACAGTTTCTCACCTTCAATTGGGGTACTTTGACTTGGTCAACCCAGTTTGACTAAGTCAAGCACGATTCCCAAGGCAGTGACTCAAAAAACATCATGATCTATAAAAGATACACAATCACAAGGTACACAACAATTTATCCTGTGAAACCCACAAGGGGAAGAAAACCCAGCAAAACTTCCTCAATATAGATTACCAAATTACAATGCCCAAGGAACAAGGTCTCATAAGAGAGAGAGAGAGAGACCAAACCCTAACACAAGAGACAAAAAACACTTCTCCTCCTCCTTCGCTATCCTTCCTCTTTCTCTCTCTTGCGCAATGCTTGAGTGAGTTGTGTGTCTAAATGAGGGAGGGTGCCTCCCTATATATACTCAATCTTTGACTTGACCTTTTAACCTAACTGGTCCAACCTATCAAACTGACAAGGTCTACCTACCTAGGAAAAAAATCAAAATAATATTTATATTAAACTCTTTTGGGTACTATTGACCCGACTTACAATGGAGGATTTACCTCATGACTTTTACATGAACTTTTACATTAATGACATCTCCCGAAGGAGGAAAAATAATAATCAATGTTGCATGACTCAGACTCGGCAAAGACTCGGCTAGCATATGACTCACCGACTCGAGAAAAACTCGGGAGAGTCTCGGGACAGACTCAGCAAGACTCGACAACTAGGAAATAAAATAAAATAGGGCACAATTTGGGCACAAAATAGAGGTTAAATGCATTTCCAATCCATACAAGTTATAAACTACAATCTATGTAATAATTCATAACATTATCTCATAAACATAATCAGTTTTTGTATGCAAAAATTTAAATAGTGATCATAGATTCATGAATCATAAGCCAATATGTTCATAAACCATAAGCCATAAACCATAACCATAAACCATATACCATAAACGATATATCATAGTGATTTAAAAATCAGAAATGGCAGCAAGTTCAAAATTCAGTCTCATAACAGAAATAGAAAACCAAAATAGACAATGTCTCTATGTACTCGAGACTTATGCCTAACTACAAGTACGCCTAAAATATGCCCTCAAGGAGCTAGTGCCAACATTGGCAGATTGAAGGAACTGTGAAGCAGGTGTATTTGGATTTTCCATTTGAGAATATGGAAGACTGAAGGGATCTTGAGCCTCTTCATCAAGCCAACTCAAATCATCAGGGAACTCCTCCACAACCCACTCAGACTCTAAATCAATATCATCCAATAAAATTGGATCTAGGTCCTTCGGCTGCATTTGTTTTGGGAGCATTCGAAGGTTGTAGTAGATGAAAACCAACTTCTCCAACCTCTCATGCTCCAACTTGTTCTGTTTTTTTTTGTGGATGTGCTCAAATACCGACCAATTGCGCTCACAACCTGAAGCGCTGCAAGGTTGACTTAGAACTTTGATAGCAAATTCTTGTAATTTTGGTGCCTCAGAGCCACAATCTATCCACCAATTGGCTGCAAAAATTAAAAACATAAAAAATTACAAGTTTTGCAATGGCAAAATTGAAAAAGATAACTAGAAAATTTATAAGCTAAGTTCTAACTTCTAAGTTATAACAATTTAGTTTTTACAAATTGAATCTTACATGGCATTTTCTTGTATTTGAGTCATTGGGTTGAGCTGAATCCAAACATGCCAGATGCTTCTTTGTACATATCACGTTGCAAGTTGATTTTGTCCTAAATTTCTAGATCTGGGAACATCTTCTCAATGCATATCATGACACCTCTCATCAACTCATGATCACTTTGAAAGCTAGAGTCTGGATTGTAGAATAATCTCAGATTGAGATATGCTTCCGCTGCATGCAATGGTGAATGTAGCTACCTGTCCCACCTGGAATCAATAATCTGCCATATAGGGAGATATTTTGATGAATCTCCCTTATAGAAAGTCTTGATGGCCTCTTTGGCCCTATCCATGCCCTCATAGATGTATCCTATTGCAGGTTTCTCTCCATCCATGATCCTCAAGACTTTTACAAGTGGCTCAGTGAAGCTGACAATTTCAGTGACTTTCTCCCACAAACCATCTCCAAAGAGAGACAGCTTCACAGCAACTGCATCTGGTTTTGTGCTATCTTTCCAATATATCCATTCCTGGCTACAAAACATCCGTCTCAAAGCTTGGTACTCATTCAAAAGGCTTTGGAGGGAAAAAAAAGTTGTGACAAACCATGTGATAGCAGGACGACTAAGTTCACCCTGTGTGTATTCCCTCATAAAGTTCAAGACCAAAGCATGGTTATAGATATACTTGGTTATTTGTTTGCACTCTTGCACAACAGCTTGCACCCATTCCATCTTCCCGATGTCCTCCAGCATCAAGTCTATGCAATGGGCAGCACATGGAGTCCAAAAGATGGTGGGGTATTTTGCAGAAAGCAACCTTCCGGCTACCACATAATTTGCAGCATTGTCAGTGACTACCTGGACAACATTTGTCACCCCAACTTCTTCCACAACATTAGTTATCAATGAAAAATCAGACGTGCATCCTTTGCATACGAGGATGCATCAATGGATTTTAGGAACATGGTTCCTTTAGGACAAGCTATAAAAAAAGTAATGATTGTTCTACCCCTTTGATCTGTCCACCCATCAGACAAAATTGTGCAACCTGTAAACTTCCATGACTTTTTATTATTTAATGGTCTCCAATTGTTCCTTAACACACTCGAGCTCCTCATCAAGCTCTTTCCCCCTAAGTGCATTATAAGAGGGGGCTTTGTATCCAAGGCCAACAGCTGCAATGGCATCAACCATGGGCTGATAAAAATATGACTTTGCATAGTTAAACAAAAGGCTTTTATGGTACCAAAACCTCCTCAATGCCATATCAGCCTCCTTTCTCTTCTTTTCATTGAAGCTCTCCAAGGAAGGTTGAGATCCTAGAGTTGTACAAGGAAGGAAGAACGAAGAAGCTATACTTCTCTTTGCTGCAATAGTTGATGTGGAGGACCCTTCTGTACTTGGATTTGGTGGTCCCATTAAATCTCTACCTATCATGGAAGTTTCAAACTTGTATCTTTCCCTCTTTTCACTCTATTCTCTAATGGCATCCAAAGTAAATGCCATTTCAGTTGTGACTTCATCAGGGCATTTGTCACAAACCACGACATCTTTGCAAGCAATTCTTGCAAGGTTGTATTTCAACCTATTTATGCCCCCAGACATATGGGTTGAGCAGAAATTGCAAATGACCATGTGGTCATCATTGGGATTCACCCGCACACAATATTTCCACACTGAATCAAGAGGCCTTCTAGCCTTGGCTTTAGGTGCCATGGAATTTGAATTGCAAAAACATTAAATGTTCTATATTAATAAACAATTATTAAACAAATCAATAAAGCAAATCAATTTGATTGTTTGACTTTGAACTTTGTAAACAATACAAAATGTAAAGAATAAAAAAATTGATTTTTTGTATTTGTAAACAACAAAACATTGCATTTTTTAAATTTAATGTTTATAATATAGATTATAATTTATTATTAAATTGTTTTCTTATGCCTGTGTGGCTGTGTGGCTGAGATACTCAGCCACAAGGCATACAAACAATACAAATGTGTATTGATTGTATACACATTTGAAGTGAATCATTGATGGAATGGGATTCTTGGTAGTAATGCCACTTATTATTGTCAGTGCACCCAGAATTATGAGGATTGTCAAGCTTGAGTAAGGACTCTGTGATAATGGTAAACACGGAATTGACTCATCTTGTTGCTTGGGCCATGCAGCATGGTATAATTCAGACAAAGGAAGGGAGAAAGGAAGGGTTTAAAGAATTTTTATGGTATACTTTGGATAAATAAATGCCAGAGTCAACAGCAGAAAAGGCATTTCCATTAAGCACTTCCAAACACCTTGGAAAGAGGTGGGTAAAATGATGGATAGATTTATAGTTATGAAACGCCATCCATCTTACTTTTTTATTCTCCACTTGAAATTAATGGTTTCCTATAAGAGGAGTGAACTGAGGGGGAAGAAGATGAATAAAGCCCAAGTTTTCCACCCCCATCTTATGCAGCTACTTTTTATTTCTTTGAAACTCTGAGATGATGAAAGTGACATTTTCTGGTGAAAATGAAAAGTTTGACAGCAGAATAGGATATGGACATACATCCTCTAAAGACGAATCTGAAGATGCTTATCAATTAGAATTTAGAACAGCATATGCATGTTCAAAGTGATGATGCCCGCTAGTCAGCAGATGCCTAAAAGTTGTCACAATTTGATGAAAAATGCATCCAGTTATTGGTGAATCATTCCATCGATGATTCAATACATAAATGTGTATCAATGATTCACATAACAATACACATTTGTATGGTTTGTATGCCATGTGACTGAGTTTTTCAGCCACATAGGCCTGTGGGCTGAGATACTCAGCCACAGGGCATTCAAACAATACAAATGTATATTGTTTGTATGCCCTATGGCTGAGTATCTCAGCCACACAGGCCTGTGGGGTAAGATACGCAGCCACATAGGCACAAGAAACTTATAAAATAAATATTAAAAACACAGGCCTTTATTATATAAAATTATAAATAAAAACATTTATATAAGTTTAAGTTTATATAAAAGCATTTATATAAATAAAAAGTTTTATAAAAATACATTTATTTAAATAAAAACATTTAAGTTTATATAAAAGCATCTATGTTGCACGGGGACCCGTCTCCCCCCAAATTTTCGGCATTTCCGGCGTTCCCGCATTCCAAGGACTTTGGAACTCCTCGTCCCCAATTCATCGGTGACTCTGTTGGGGATTTTGGGACTTATGAGTCATACCCTAAACGTACCCGTCAAAATTGGGGACTTCTCAAGAACATCCCTCAACCAATCGAGGACTCTTGGACGTCCCTCAACTTACACAATTAAAATTAAAAAAAATAATAATAATTAAAAAATTTAATTAAAATCCTAACCTAAACCTCCCGCTATTCTTTTAACACACAACCCCATCCCATTCTCTCTACTCCATCCTACGTTCCTAGCCTACACTCCAACTCACTGCACCCGCATAACCGTATAGTCTACCCATCATTCTAACACCCTAGCACTTGCATAACCCTCTGATCTATGGTTCTACCCATCACTTTGTGCGCTACTACTTGCTAGGTAGGCTCCTGTGTATAATCCCGTGCACGACTCCCCTATCTATGGCTCCCATTCCTGCAATTCCACATGCGTCCCTCTCAGCTTGAAGAGAACAGCTCGCGACCCCCTTTCAAATCTTTGGCTCTCGTGGCTCAACACAAGCTCACACTCACAATGAGTTTCCCCCTCTCAACCACAACACGCTGCAGAGCACAGGTATTTCATATTTGAAATCTTACATTTTATTTATTTTTATTTTTTTGTGTAAAAATCTTAGCACATGTTATTATAGTTTTATAAAAATATAATTTAGTATTTACAAATGTCAAATTATAAATATAAATTTATTTGTTATTTAAATTTCGAAATGATTCACCATTCATGTATACAATGTTGTAAATTTTTGTTACTGTTTTGACTTTCAAGTTTTAGTTACTGTTTAATAGTTAACTTAGAAGTTAGAACTATTAAAAGTTTTCAGTTTTAGATCTTAGGCATGTATCTTGAGTCTTTACTATTTCGTTTTGACAATGGAAAATGATGATTGGACAATACTTTATATTTCCTTCTATAATTTGAATTTTATAATTAGTTCTACTTTTTATTTCAATGTTATATATATAATTGCAGTCCCCAACCTGTTGACCCCTGAAAAAATGGGGGTGCACTCTAGCCGTCCCGGAAACTCATCCCTGCGTCCCCTGCGTCCCCTTGTCCCCGAGGCCAGTGTAACATAGAAAAACATTTATACAATAAACTTGTAAAAAACTTATACTTATGAAAATAAACTAAAATAATAAAAAAAATGAAAACTAAAATAAAATTAGAAATAAAAAACAAAAAACGAATTTGAAACCTGGTAGATGGTCGATGCTTGATGGAAAGTTGGAAACCGACTCCACACTCCACGAGTCCTCCTTCCTTCAGCAGTTCCTCCACGTGAACTCCACACTCCACCAGCGAATGAATTATGAGACTCCACTCCAGCGAAGGCACTCCACACTCGGAAAACGAAATCGTAAATCAGAGTCCACACTCCACACTCAGAAAACGAAAAATGTAAATGGATGAATGAATGAAAGGAAATGGTTGAATGAATGAAACGACCTGCGTGCTCTATTTATAGCCTCGTGAGGTGCCTTTTCCCTCCAAAAATCGATTTCTACACCTCGAAAATTCGCGGGTTTTTTTCTGGTCATGGGCCCAAGTCCACGCGAGTTCCAGCGAGTTTTCGCGATTCCGACGTATCTGCAATTTCAGCGAGTTCCCGGACAAGTCTTCTGCGAGTACCCATTTCAATGGCCAACTCGACACCACTCACGATTACGACGTGAGTCGTGCTTCACTGATAATAATAGTGTAAAGTACAAGTAGAATCTTCTTCAAAGTTACATTATTTCAACAAAGAGCAATCAAAAATAAAATAAAAATTTAACTAAGAAAAAGAAAGCAACTACTCTGAAGAATCAAACCACAAAAAAGAGACGACACAACTCCCACCTAGAGGAATTGGTGTGGGTGCTTGGCTTCTCACTTGCTTCTCTTTTATTACAATAATTATTAATTTATTACAATGAAGAACACTTGTATTCCTTTGTAGAATAGTAAACACAAGTTTACAAGTTTTAAGGCTTTAAAAACACTTGAAGAAAAGGTAGAAAGAAGAATGACTCTCAAATGGCTTAAATCTTGAAAATTTTGCTAGAGTGCCTCTCTACCTATTCATCAAATGCTGCAAAACAGCCAACAAATTTACGCCAAATATGTTAGATAAAGCGTTAAAAGCATAAAAATATTTAAGTATTGAATGATCGAAAAATATGCACAAGTACTTAACAATACTAGATCTATTTTAAGAATGATGCTTTACAATTCTAGATCTAAAAACATACTTAAACGGATCAGCCTTTTGATATTCTTTTGAAAGAGAAACTAAACTACTTAAGCATGTGAGTAACCGTAACCAAGGGAGAAAATGTTTTGAAGTGATGAAGGAAAGAGAGAAAAAAGGAGTTGAAAGCTTGGGAACTTTGGGTCGCGGAGTCTTCTTTGGTGGAACACCGAGGTACTACGTCTTTCATAAGAAATTGAAGATGAAGAGGATGCAAACAAGCTCGAACCCTTCTTCAAGTGAGATTACTTGCAAACTTGGAAATCCTTACACAAAAATGGTTAAAAGCTCAGTGCCACCTACAACAAAAACTTGGAAAACATGAGCATTAAACAAAATGAATATGCCATTCTAAGAGACCTACTTGCAAATGAATAATAAGACTATGAAGCAAACAAGTTTTTATAACCTTATACTATTGGGATACAACTCCTTTAAAGGCCAAATTCAACTAACATAAAGCAGAGAAAACAAGACAGATTATACCTCATAAGCACTTGACAATTACCATCCACACATTAAAAGCATTACAACATAGATCTGCCTCCAAAGCCTTTATTATTCTAGAAAGTATTACAAACTGCAATAGCAAAGCTACAATAGCCTTTCGGTCCTCTGATCATCATGAGAAAATAAGAGGCCAAGCCTTGCTTAAATAGAAAAGAGCAAGCTCAAGGGAGGGCACACTTGCTAAAGAAGACACCTTGCTTGTTTGGAAAGAGATGGGATGAGTGATTTGTTGGTTAACCAATGGAAACAACCAAAGGTAAAAGTGCTACTTGCTAAAACTCCATCCTCATCAGAAAACTTGCACGCTTTTCTTGGAAGATGCGCCCTCTCTTGAAGGAATGTGCCCCCCTCTCATTTGGAAATTTCCACTACTTTGATTTGATGATAATAGAAACATCTAGTCAACCAAAAACTTTGGGATACTTTCCGCTTTACTTTGCCAACTCACAGAACGTATTTTCGACATGTTTCCATGTTTTTATGAGTTGCCGAATTTTTCAATTTATCATTTTTTACTCTTTTTGGGCTTTTCGAGTAATAATTAATTTTAAAGATAAATAATTTTCAAAAATTTAGGAAAGTGGGTTTAGGGGTAAAGTGGGTGCTCTGAGTTAGAAAACGAGCACCCCCACAGAAAATCAGACTCTAGACCACACTTTTTTTACATTTTTAATTTTCTCAATTAAACTAATAAAAAATAGCCTAAGTTTACGAAAGAAAATTATTCTTTCAAAACTTAAAAAAAATCCTAGGGGGACCTAGCACATGTCCATATGACTCAAAATTGATGTCTAGCATGTTCATATACATTGACACGTGAACTTAAATAACCTCTTAAGGCCTAACCATCAAGACGACCATTCCAGCTTTCGAAGAGCAAGTGAAAAACTCAAAAATTATACGTCCTTTATTCAACAAAATATAATTAACAACGAAAAAACACCTTAGAATACTCAAATTGATGTTTAAGTTCAAGGAAGCCAAGTCCTCTACAAAAAACCCATGCGAGTACATTTTTACAACTTCCCCGCAGGGTATGAACATGTGATAAAAAATAAATATAAAAGGGTCTAGGGAGGCCTAAATGGACCTTTGAACTCAGAATTTGAACAAGTATTTGTTCATCTTTGGCGGCACACTTTAAAGTCCAACTACGTGCAACTCAAGTGGTAACATCTGGCTCCAACTGCAAGATGTGTGCATCTGGCTCCAACTGCGGGATGTGTGCTCAATCTGGTCTTTAGGCAAGGAGAGCATGCCAGTGTTGCCACCTTTCACACACCTGGGGGGGAACGTGGCAAAAATCTTCAAGCCACTCGATGTGTCCTTGGTGGCAAGTCTCGAGTCAAGGTTGTCACCTTGTTCTTGACTCCTCCGTTTAGGCTCAACTCCTAACAAAGCCAACGGGGGTAGACCCTATTAAGTTACTAAGGCAAAATTATTTAGTATGGTGATATTAAACTGGATGAGTTACTTAAGAGTTTGAAATTTAACCATAAACAACCATAGATGACAAGATAAAAAATGAGCGCATGAAAGCACAATGATGAGATACAATATATATATATATATATATATAGAAAGAAAATAGCCAGTGCCTTAAAATGGTCATAAAATAATCATTGTACTTGCATGTGCTTGGAGTTGCGATTGCCTCTTGGTACGTTTTAAGTTAATGTGAAATATGAGTTGATTAAAATTAGGCGAGGGGGGTACTCTAGATATACCAGAGAGTACTTGGAGTATGTCCAAAACTAAACCTTCGCGGCTACCCGCAAGGAATATGTGGGCTGAATGGAGTCTCTGAGACTGTTGTTCATAATGCACCCGAAGGTGTAAAAGAGATCGGCGCCTCGAGGTCACTTTTCAGGAGTTCCCGCTTCCTTTGGGTATTTTGCCACCACTTACGGTTTGATCGAGGCGTTGGATTTTCGCATGATGGTGGTTGATTGGGGAAGGTGAAGACTAATTAAACTAATCACTCACGTTGCTTTTGATGCATCTTGACTGATCGGACGAACCACAACCAAGTACAGAGCATACACACCGGAGTCTTGTCAATTTTAGTGAGTTTTAAAGGATGTGTTTTCTTAGAAAGAAAAACCCTCCAAGAACCTCTTTCGTTCCAAGTGGACCTCAATCGAGGAATCAAGGTGGGGGTTGATTTTAGAACAATTACTTACAGAAATTAATGATAAGTAGCAAGCAGAAACAAATCACAAATTTTCTAATTATTCCTACCACAAATCTCTTTCCCCTTGCGGGTCAATCGGGAAGTCGTGGGGTAATTATTCAAGTTACTTTGATATTGAAATGTGGAATATATGATAAAGTAATCAAAGCATGTTGTTTTGCATGAATGAAACTAATCTAAAGCGAATAGAAATAAGACAATGCGAAAAATAACAAAAAAAGGCGTGAATCCCCCCAGGGGGGAATGGGGAATGGGCTCGAAAGAGCCTATTTGGAGAAAAAATTTATATTTGTTGTTACAATATCAGTAAAATGATCTGAATCCTCTTGGTTCTTATATAGGATGAAACCAAGATCTTACAACTTTCCCAAAATTTAAAATTTACAGTCAAAGGGGAGCCCCCTGGGGGGATTTGAACGATCCCAAAGCCACTTTCGAACAACAGCTTCTTTTCTTTCTGTTATGCCTGCTAAAAGACAGCGAGCATGTTAGAATGAAATATGCCCAAAAGCACTTTGAAAGTACCTTTGGGTCAGCCTACTTTAAACCAAACAAAACTAAGTTAAAACTAGCTAAAACGGTGAAAAAGAAATCAAGGAAAGCAAGCTTTCCTTGGGATCGTGGCTTGTTGTTTGGGAAGCCAATGAAATATACACTGATTGCTGGATTTAATATTTTTAAAACAGAAACAGAAATCTAAAGCATGCAACCTATGGATTCTCTTTAAATTGCCATGCAAAACAAACCATTTCCCTAAACTAGATCTAGAATGCTTTATGAAACTTTTTTAGGAATGAGATCTAGTCTATGATCCTTGAAACAACAGATCTATGTAAGTTTTACTTTAATATAACAGATTCAAATAATATCAAAGCTTCCGAACACAGTAACCAGGTAAGAAAATTGATTTTTTGAAGGAGGAAGAGAGAGAAAGAGTGTTGGAAGCCTGGGAATGCTGGGCTTTGGAGTCTGCTTTGGTGGAACACCGAGGGACTATGTCCTCCAGAAGATCTTGAAGATGAGGAAGATGCAAACCAGCTCAACCCTTTCTACAAGTGAGATCACCTGCAACTTAGAAATCCTTGCACAAACAGATGGTTAAAACATAGATGCTGCTGGAAAAGATAATTGGAAAGCATGCAATTAAACTTAAAATACATGCAACTCCAATAGATCTGAAACAAGCAAACAATAAGAGCATAAATCAAACTAGAATAAACTCTTACCCTAACAAGAGGGGGCTCTCTCCTTCAAGGCCAACAATTAACCAGCAAAAGCAAAGATAAATAACACAGATTATACCTCATAAGCATTTGACAATCACCATCCACACATGAAGAGCATTACACCATAGATCTTACCTCCAAAGCTTCTTTATTCCAGAAAAGTAAACAATAACAACAGTACAATAGCAACAGCACCTCAATCCTAGTTCTAACTAGCTTGGAAGAGGTAATCTATGCTTATTTATAGCAAAAACAGGAGATCTAGCCTAGGGGGGCACAAATCCCAAGGAGAGAGAGACTGCAGCTGCATGTGGAGTGAATCTGGGCCTGATTTGAGTCTATCTGAGTCTGATCTGAGTCTCACTGAGTGCAACTGTCAATCAGAGAGCTGATCTGACTGACACCTCAACCTGTTGACTGAAGCATCCACCAAAACTCATCTAGATGAGCCCACACGTGTGGAGGAGAGAGGGAGGGCGAAATTCCCAAGATTGCATGCTGTGGTGCACTCCTAGATCAGCCCAGATCACCTCCTTCAGTCAAAAATTGTCAGATCCAGTCAATCCCAAGCTGATGAGACTGATTTCAGTCAAATCGGAGCAAATCCCAATGATTTAGGATTTGGGGTTTTCTCCATTATTTAATTAATTTATCAATTAAATAATCAATATTTGATTTTTAGGGATTTTTGACCCGAGTGATGGACAAATCACTCAAAACTTAGAAAAAATGGGTCTATGGGTTTACATGGTGCTCTTAGCTTGAAAATGAGCACCCCCATGACTGAAACTGATTATTGAGCTCTCTTTTATTACAAAACCAATTTTTCCAATTAGACTATTAAAAAATAGCCTAAGTTTTGTGAAAAAATTAAAACTTAAAAAATTAAAAAAATTAAAAACGTAGGGGGACTTAGACATGTTCATATGACTCGACCATGATGCCTAGCATGTTTATACATTGACACATAGACTCTAATAACCTCAATAGGCCTAAATGCCAAGCCGACCACCCCAACTTTGGAGGTATTGAGTGAAAAACTCAGAAATTATAAGTCGTTTATTCAACAACCAATAATAACCAAGGGAAAAAACACCCTGGGCTGATCGGATTGACAAATAAAGTCTAAGAGACCGAGTTATTTACAGACACTGTCATGCTAGAACATCTTATTACAACTCCCCCATGGGGTATGAACATGTGATATAGTACAACAAGCACTTCCCAGAAGCAATTCGGAAGGTCTTCTGAAGTCCGAACAAATCATCTTTGTCCGGTTCAAGGATAATTTTAGGGGCGAATTTTAGCCCAGTGGGCTATTTTTCAATGTTTTTCTCCCAAAAAAGATTCGCCATTTTGCATTTTTTGAAGCCCTGTTTCGCCCAATTTTGATGGGGTAAAATTTTTTCACCCTAAAAATCGCCAAATTATTATATAAATGATATAAAATCCTTGGAACTTAAAATATTTTTTGAAAAATATCGCCAATCATTTTATAGTTGGCGTTTTAAGAATTGGTACTATTCGTCAACATTTATACACTTTTAAATAAGTATGGTTCCTTAAAATCATCCCTGGTCCGGTTCACCAGGCTCACTTGATAAAAAACCACTAAGTACAACTTAGGTGGTAACAGCGAGAACCATAGAATCTCAATAAGCTGTAAAAATATCTCAACTTGACAAGCCAACCTTAGTAGCACAAAAATCTTGTGAAAAGCCAATGACCCATAAGTTGCATTATTAGAAAGTAACTAAAAAACCTAAACAAATGAAACAAGTTTATTATTTATTCCCAAGTACAGAAAAGAAACGCGGAAAAGTAAATGCTCACTTTAAGGAGCTTATTTTCCTACTCTCAACATGACATAATTAAAATGTTATGTAAAATGAAAAATCCAATGCAACCTCCTTAACATTTTATCAGAATTTAAATTTTTTCCTTTGTCTTTGGTTACCAGCCAAAACAAAGACATTTATTAGAAAGTGCAAACCTACGCAAATAATCAGGTCGGGCGTGATGGATGGGAGATCATAGGCACGTAAAACTTCATCAGACTGCTTCCCAAATTGGCATGTGCTCCCGGAGGCTTCTTTATCCAAGCTTGGATAGGGCTAATGTAGATATCTACATGATGAAGCAGGTCGACAACTCCATCACATATATTAAAAGGGCTTATTGTCTGATAACTCTCTGTGTAAACCCCAGGCTGCTCCAAATCATAAGGAACCTCTGAATGCGAAGATGGAGGCTCGGGTTGACCCTCCATTGGCTGTATCAAATCTGACTCTTCGATGCACTGCCTCTCAAAGTCCTCATTGTTCTTACTTGTATGTGATTTTGGATGATATGGATTTGAATGATAATATGAAAAATTTGAATGCTCATCTTCAATACCGAGACTTGCCAAAGTTTTTGAGCGAACACTTCCTTCTATGGACATGTCATAGATGGGATTTTCAATAAAACCTCCAAAAGACTCTGAATAAGCACTCCCTTCTCCGAACATATCGTAGATGGGATTTTCAATCAATTTCCAATAGTCATCATCTCCATCCATGTCATATGTTGGGGAGTCTTCATCCACGGCATCATGCTCCCGGCTATCCATGTCTTCCTTGTGTTCATAACAATCTTCTTCAAAAGCTTTGGTTTCAAGAATGTTACAAGGCAGTAAACTTTCCCAACCTTCATCAACATGTGGAGAACATGGGCTAGTGTCATCATACACCATACAGATTTTAACGTAAGTTTCTTTATAGGCATTTGTAATGGTTTCTTCTTGAGGTAAATCTGGAGAAACTTTTTTATCATCATCATGAGAATACCCCAAATCTTCAATATTTTTTGTTAATGTGACATGAGGTGGATCTTCAATGTTTTCTTTAATCAAGGGACCTTCATAAGCGTCTTCAATGGGGTTGCTTGGGATGTGTTGCTCAATGGTGGAAGATAGGGACTCTTCTAGTCTTATCACATCTTCATGATGCACAAAAGTTTCCACATGATGCTCTTCCCAAATTTCCTATTTTTTAGAGTCAGGTTGTGCTCTAAGGAGGAGGACATTATATTGTTCTTAATCTCTTCCTCTTCTCCTTCATGCCACCGCAAAAGGAAATACTCAAAAAATTTCACCATGGAAGCTATGGATTTGTCATAAAGGCTACAAATCCAATTCCTTGCATCTCCCTCCAAGGTCCAAGCAAAGATGGTCATCAGATCATCCTCGTGATAAATATTAAAATCAACCACCAATTTGAAGAAAGACATAATATGATGGGTGTGTTACCAACTTTTTTGTACCATAGTTGGGTTACCTGAGGAGCCGTCGGTTGATAGACTTGTTCAAAGTTTGATTCCAGTGTATCAGTTGATCCGTCTGCATGTCTAGCCAATATTGGCTAGCCACTTTTTTATTTTAATAATTTTGACCATGGCCCAGCGGGGTTTGTAATAAATGTGCTAGTAGGGTATTTTTTGAGTGGTTCGGTCTCCTGAGACGTAGAATCTCAAATAAGGTATTCCAGGGAGTTTTTTGCCACTAACAATTATGCTTTGCCTTCAGCCGAGTATAATTGACGAGGTTTTCTCCCGCTTCCTCCAAAGTTGGAATGCCCGATGTTGAATTCTGGGCCTTGGGGGATTATTAGAGCCCAACTGAGTGTTATAAACCTACTAGACATTATTTAGGTAGATCATGGTCATGTCCTAAGTTATCTGGACACAAAAAAAATTCTAAAAATTCTTTTTCGAACGGGGAAAAAATTATTTTCTTAATTTTTTAATTTTTAATTACTTTTCCCAAGTTTTTTGGGTTAATTTTTCCATACATTAAATGGAAAAAACCCGTTCGTGGTAAGTCGATCATCCAAACTCCGAATTCAGTGATTGAAGGCTCTAACCTTAAGCCAAAAATCATTCTTGATCAGCGAGCCAGTCAGAACCAACTTTCAGATCAACAATCGGACACACAATGCCTTTTTTCTCAAAAAAGTCAGTTTTGAGTAAAAAAAAGAATTTTTATTAAAAAATGATTATTTTGGAGAAAATTAAAACTCTCCAAATTAATCCAAATTCAGTAAAATAAAAGGTTAAATGACATCTCATGGAGCACTTATGATGATTGGAGTTATCATAACTCAGCTTCAGTCATCATTAAGAGAGCAATTAATTTATCATCAGTTAGCAGACATGTCATCTCTAGCTAAAGAATGAGATGGAGAGCACTCATTGGTCCGGTGATTTGATCGAGGTGAAGACTGAAGCTTACACCATCAGTAGGCTTCCCAAACCTAGCTGAGGCTCCTTCCAGACCTAAAAGATGGGTTTACCAACATTTCAAATGGCTCCTTCAACAGCTCACGCCCCTCTCTCTCCAGGTTGCGCCTCCCACACGTGTGGCTTCATCTGTGGCTGGATTTGATGGTTCAGGGTTGGAGTGGGGGCGCCTTGCCTGGGTGGAGGCCTCCCCTCACTCCCGGTTCTCCGATTTAGGTCTGGCTCTTCTGTTTAGGTGGCCAGGCTGGTTAGGTTATGAGGATTGGTTTTAGGGTTTTAACACTCTCTCATTGTACAAATAGAGGCTCCTTTAGCTCTATTCGGATGGATCTTTATGCAAAGAAACCTCTGGTGAATTACTGTAATGCTTGTTGCTTTTGCAACCGTATAATAAATTTTAAGGCTTTGGAGGCATACATGGTGTGTGAATGTGGATGAACAATTGGCGAATGAGATGAAATGTTTCAATTTTTGTCTTTTTTTGCTTAGGATTGGATAATAGCTCATGCTTTAGAAGGCTTCTATAAGCACGTAAGATTGATCATTTGATGTTACAATTTGATCTTTTATGGTTTTGTTTCTATGAATTAAAGTAGCATCGATTATTCAGTTGTATGGCATGCTTTTTATATTTTTGTTTACCAAACATACATGATCTAATCCATTGTTTGCAAGTATTGAGTTGAAATTGTGCAGGTCATCTCATTGAAGCGAGTAGGAGTTTGAGCTTAGGTGCATCCTCTCCTCTCGAAGCCAAGGAAACTTCCAAATTTTCAAGATCCAAAAGAATCCAAACGCCATCAAAGTACCACAGGTTTTAGTGTTTCTTTCATATTATTCATCTCTCAAATTTTTATAAAATCTTTATTTCCTTGGGATTAGGGCACGTTTTGGCTAAAGTGAACATTCATTCACTTAGCCTTTCCCTCGGTTGGCTGCCCTGTTTACTTTTTGCAGCCTTTTAGGCCTTTTTTTTGCAGCCATTCCTTCTCTTAGTTCGTTGTCCACTTGTCCCCACTTTTTACCCTTTTGGACAGCCCTCTTTTGCCTCCTTTTTACACTTTTTGCAGCCCCTTTCCATCCTCTTTTTGGGCCATTTTTTGGGCCGTACTTTCAGCCTTTTTCACCCTCATTTGCAGCCTTATTTCTCTGATTTGCAGCCATCTTTCTCCCTTAGTTTCCAGCCTTCTTTGACTTGCCTTTTGTCCTCTTTTCACTCCCTTTCCCCCTCTCTTGCCTTGCCTTTCTCTTTCCTCTTCTCTCTCTTCTTTTCGGTAAGTTTGGGTAGTTGTTTTTATCTAGTTTGTAGATTTATTTTCAAGTTATTTTTTATCAACTAATCCTATAACAAGTGTATGTCTAGAGCTCTTAGTTTCAGGCAGGTGAAGAAGAGCCCAAAGGCCACAAGCAAGCAAGGAGTGCAAAAGAACAAAAAGACTCTCTCCCTCTTCTCTCAATCCCCTTCTTCACCTGTTCTTCCAAGAAGCAAAGAACATATCATCATTGTAAAAAACTAATAAAAAGGGCTACTGGGAGCAAGTCTCCTTTCTTTTATACTTCCCCTATTTGGGGGAAGGGTGTTGTGTCATTTTTCATGATTTTTTAGTGTAGGTTCCTTTAAGCAATTAGTTTAGTTCTTTGCTTAGTCTTAATTTCCATTTTTTGCTAATTGCTAGTTGTTCCTTAGCATAAACACTAATTGCTAAATTTATTATTGCATTTTGGTATCTTGTTATATAATTGTCAAATCATAAAAAGAACCAAAATCTCTTGATCAAGAGTGCTCTCTGTCGGAGAGTTTAATCAACCACTTTCATCTTAATTGTTGTGCTTGTTTAATCAATTAATTATTTAAGACTCTTGAACTTGCAAAAACACAAGTCAAGAGCACTCTCTATCGAAGAGCATCCTAGGTTTGCACAATCCCTGCATTAGCTGCATATAGATTAGCTAAGTCTCTTGAACCACTGTCATAAGACGGGGTCAAGAGCGCTCTCTGTCGGAAAGTCTAATTAATTGTTTTAATAAAATCTTCAACACACATACCCTTTTAATTAATTAACTCCCTTCCCTCCTTGCCGAAGTATGCTCTGACCGATCCTAGATCGGAATACCCAGAAACAGCATTGGATTTTTAAACCCTACAAGAGTAATTTAATGACCCTTAAACACCTTTAACCAACGCACCGGCGTTGTAGGGATCTTTCCAAAGTACTTCCTATTAGAGGCGTTGGAACCTCCCACTGTCTTAGATTCCCGGCTAGGCTAGCTAGTCACTTGACAATATCAGCCTGGAATACTAGGCGGGCCTGACATGTCTTAAACGGAGGAAACTTAGAAGAATCTCTCGGCTTTGAAAATCCTTCATTGACACCCTAATCAAGAGCATTTTTTAAAATTCTTAAAATCTACCAAGAGCACTTGAAAAACCTAATATTCACTAGCTTAATTCCTAGACTTTATTTCACGCATTTATTTGACTCCATAAGGCACTGGTCCTTCGTTATAATTGAGTAATCTTCTATCTTGATCAACTGTCTATGGTCTATTTTTGTTGATTATATCTGAATGCTTAAGTTAGAAGTCTGGAATATTTGCTTATCTTTCAGTCTCTTGCTAGCAACGTGGATTGCTCTGATTTACATGTCACATTCATAAACTTAATCATTTCTAATCACAAGTAACTCCTAACCAACACCCATCCGCATCCAAAACATCTTAAAACTTAACTTAAACATTGAGCCATAGAAAACTCTTTGTTAGGGACTACCCCCCTTGGCTTCGTTAGGAGTTAGCCTAAACGGAAGAGCTAGGAGTAGGTGATAGTACCTAGCTCTGTGCTTGCCCCCAAGGTCACACCTCTCCCACTTTTTCAAGTGAGGAGACAGCTTTCGGAAGATTTATGTTGCTGATGTGCAATCGGCGGACAACATCTTTTGGCGTCGCTGCCGGGGACAAATCTTTTTGTTTCTGGACGGCCTTTGTTTCTTTTAGTCTTTTACCTTTTTCCTTTTTGGTAGATTTTAGTCCAATCACTCTCCGAAATTAGACTTAAGTCCACCTGGCGACTCCACTGTCAGTTAACACCTCAAGGTATTCTACTAGAAGAAACTCCATAGGTTTGTTCAATTTCATCCCTGACCCTGAAAAGGTCTATAGGAGGAGATTAAACAAACTATCTTCTCGCAAGATCCTTGCAGAACTTGGATCTGAGTCTGTTTCAAACATCCACCTTTTATTTCCTAAAAACACTAATACCTCTGTTTCTAACATAATGGGCAAGTATTTTACTCAGCTTGACTTTTCTCAAATAGCAGGTCAACCCCACCGTCTTCCAGACAAAGCTGTCGAGAAGCTCCCGATGTATACAGGCATTGATGCCATTACCTCCGCCATGCACCTCAGGAACTTTTCTAGGTGTATCAACGCTTATGTCAATGATCCGGTCAACCAACATGATGACGTGTATATGAAGTTATTTGCTCTATCTCTGGATGGAAAGGTCGGCGACTGGTATAGCAATTTACCAGACAATGCCTTTGATAGTCTAGCAGCTTTCAAAACTTCTTTCACCAACAAGTTCGGTGAAAAGAAAGAACCTCGACATCAACTTGCGTCCTTAACCAACATAAAGAAGAAGGACACGGAAACAATGGACGAAGTTCAATACTAGGTTCACAGAATTATCAAAAGTTATTCCTACTGAGTATGCCCCAACTAAACCAACCATCCTGGTCTATTACATTGAGGCACTTAGTGGCAAAATGCAGTACCAAATCAGAGACAAGGAGCCTGCTAACTTGCTCCAAGCTCAGGAGATGGCAATCAAGATTGATCTGAACATGCAGTCATCTAGTGAATCTAACCTCCACGGTTATTCAAGGTCTTCAACTCCGTTGAAAATCAGTGAACCAAAAGACAACGATCATTTATCAGCTATGAAGGATGCCTATGAAAAACAAATGATTGAGATGAAGAAAAATATGGAGGAGGCAAAGCAGAAACACTTAGCACAGTTAAAAGAAATTCAAAATAGGGTGATCACAATGGAAAGAACTCAAACTCAATCCACTCCTAGAACCTTTCCTGCCAAGCCAACTTGGCAAAGAAAGCCTCCCAACCATGAGCAAAGGCCTCCCCATTAGCTAGAGGCCGCTAACATGGTTGAGCAGTATAAACCATTTTGCAGAGCATGCAGAGATTTCCATGAGGAATCTGGCTGCCACTATGCGTGCTATGTTCAGGAGCATGGTCATCCTGAAGGTTGTGGTCCGAATACGTCGACAAGAGAGCCTGATTTTATCAATAACATAGATGACATCCCCAACATCCCCATAGGAAATTGGCCACAGGCCAATTGTTATGAAAAGAAAGTTGACAACCTGACTCAGTACTATGGAGAGATGCCTTCAGCCGAGCAGATCAACAATACCCAGAACCTCAAAGGGATAACTTATCAAAGAAAGGGGTCTTCTTCACAAAATATTCCTAAGGTAACAGCTCCTAATCCTCCCAAAGAAGTTGAAACAAAAGAAAATGGTGATTTAAGTTTTGACTTAGGTAATTGGTTAGCGAATACAAAAGTCCCTATTCCGGTCTTTGAATTATGCAAAATCCCTGGCCAAAGAGAGAGACTTTTGAAAATCCTAGAGCCGCAGAGTAATGTCGATTCTCAAGCTGAAGAAAGTTCTTCAAGTCCTTCAAAGCCTATTACCCCTAAAAAAGTCACTTTTCCTGATACCGTGGAGCGGACTTCGAATAATGTCTTTGCTGATCCACCTATAGTTCTACATACTAGGGACCCAAGAAAAGATGATCATCCCCCTTTCTACGTATCATTGATGATGGGCGATCTTCTTCTACACAATTGTATGTTAGACTCAGGATCTAGTTCCAGCATCATGAACAAAAAAGTCATGCAACAGCTTGACCTAAGAACCACGAGGCCATACCAGAATGTATGTGCCATGGACTCTAGACCGGTCAAGGTCGAAGGGATGATTGAAAACCAGCTAGTCATATTGGCCAAGTATCCGGATATCCAGATCACAATGGACATATTGGTTATTGATGTTCCAGACAAATGGGGTATGTTGCTTTCTAGGAAATGGGGTGCCACTTTGGGAGGATCAATCCAGATGGATTGGACCTATGCTACTGTTCCAGCGTCAGAGTTTTCACTTGTTAAGTTGTATTCTGAAAAGGAAAAAAGGCACCATGTTGAAAACCCTCAAAGACCATTAAATGAGTATACTTACCACACTGATGAGAATGGCTCCTATCAAATCAACTCCACCTTCTTGGAACCCATCCAAGAAGAGATGAAGACCGAAAAACTTAGTGAGTTGTGGAGAATGAATTTTGATGGTGCTTACTCTAAAACGGGCAAGGGGGCTGGTGTTGTCATTGTTTCACCAGAGGGTAAGGTTTTCATTTTTGCCTTCAGATTGGAGTTCGAAGCAACTAACAATGTGGCGGAGTATAAGGCACTTCTACTGGGCATTGAGATTGCCAAGGAATGGGGATTAAGTTGCTTGATATTAAAGGGGACTCTGATTTAATCGTCCAACAGGCAGAAATGGAGCAAAGAATTAATCAGATTATAGAATTGGATGAATCCCGAAGAGCTACCCTTGATCAGTCACTCAGACATCAAGAAAGTATGACGGGCACTTTTGATAAGTCAGCCAGGCCGAGAGCTTTCCAAATCGGAGATACTGTTCTCTTGTGGGATAAGAGAAGGGAGAAGCCTGGAAAGCATGGAAAATTTGACAGCCTTTGGAAAGGCCCGTTTATCATCCGCGACACTGCTGGCACCAATTTTTTTCCTTAACACTATGGACGGAGAAATTTTAAACTTGCCCATGAATGGCCAACACTTGAAGCCCTTCTATCGAAACAACCTCCAAGATGACCAAGGGGTCATCCCAGGGCTTTTCTAAACCCATCCTTGTTGTATTTTATGTACTTTATTTCTGTACCATATGTTATATATCATAACTTTGTAGAAAAGCTTTTTCCTTTTGTATATTAGCATCTGTATTATATTCCATTTATATATGCTGAAAAAGAAAAAGTTTATTTCCATGTACTTTATTTCAAAAAAAGCAAAAAATATTTTCGAGTATTTCATCATGGCATATTTTTATCATATACATGGAACTGAGACACTTCTGTTTACATGCAGGTACCAGAGATTCCTGGATTCTCAGGCACTCTTTTTGATCAATAGATCAAGCAAGTACATGTCCCACAGTTGGAACCAGATGTTACCAACTTTTTTGTACCATAGTTGGGTTACCTGAGGAGCCGCCGGTTGATAGACTTGTTCAAAGTCTGATTCCAGTGTATCAGTTGATCCATCTGCATGTCTAGCCAATATTGGCTAGCCACTTTTTTATTTTAATAATTTTGACCATGGCCCCGCGGGGTTTGTAATAAATGTGCTAGTAGGGTATTTTTTGAATGGTTCGGTCTCCTGGGACGTAGAATCTAAAATAAGGTATTCCAGGGAGTTTTTTGCCCCTGACAATTATGCTTTGCCTTCAGCGAAGTATAATTGACGAGGTTTTCTCCCGCTTCCTCCAAAGCTGGAATGCTCGATGTTGAATTCTGGGCCTTGGGGGGTTATTAGAGCCCAACTGAGTGTTATAAACCTACTAGACATTATTTAGGTAGAACATGGTCATGTCCTAAGTCATCTGGACACAAAAAAATTTCAAAAAAATCTTTTTTGAATGGGGAAAAAATTATTTTTTTAATTTTTTAATTTTTAATTACTTTTCCAAAGTTTTTTGGGTTAATTTTTCCATAAATTAAATGGAAAAAACCCATTCATGGTAAGTCGGTCATCCGAACTCCGAATTTAGTGATTGAAGGCTCTAACCTTAAGCCAAAAATCATTATTGATCAGCCAGCCAGTCAGAACCAACTTTCAGATCAACAATCGGACACATAATGCCTTTTTTCTCAAAAAAGACAGTTTTGAGTAAAAAAATGAATTTTTATTAAAAAATGATTATTTTGGAGAAAATTAAAACTCTCCAAATTAATCCAAATTCAGTAAAATAAAAGGTTAAATGACATCTCATGAAGCACTTATGATGATTGGAGTTATCAACTCAGCTTCAGTCATCATTAAGAGAGCAATTAATTTATTATCAGTTAACAGACATGTCATCTCCAGCTAAAGAATGAGATGGAGAGCACTCATTGGTCCAGTGATTTGATCGAGGTGAAGACTGAAGCTTACACCATCAATAGGCTTCCCAAACCTAGTTGAGGCTCCTTCCTGACCTAAAAGGTGGGTTTACCAACATTTCAGATGGCTCCTTCAACAGCTCACGCCCCTCTCTCTCCAGGTTGCGCCTCCCACACGTGTGGCTTCATCTGTGGCTGGATTTGATGGTTCAAGGTTGGAGTGGGGGCGCCTTGCCTAGGTGGAGGCCTCCCCTCACTCCATAAGGCACTGGTCCTTTGTTATAATTGAGTAATCTTTTATCTTGATTAACTGTCTATGGTCTATTTTTGCTGATTATATCTTAATGCTTAAGTTACAAGTCTGGAATATTTGTTTATCTTTCAATCTCTTGCTAGCAACGTGGATTGCTCTGATTTACATGTCACATTCATCAACTTAATCATTTCTAATCACAAGTAACTCCTAAACAACACCCATCCGCATCCAAAACATCTTAAAACTTAACTTAAACATTGAGCCATAGAAAACTCTTTGTTAGGGACTACCCCCCTTGGCTTCGTTAGGAGTTAGCCTAAACGGAGGAGCTAGGAGTAGGTGACAGTACCTAGCTCTGTGCTTGCCCCCAAGGTCACACCTCTCCCACTTTTTCAAGTGAGGAGACAGCTTTCGGAAGATTTCTGCTGCTGGTGTGCAATCGACGAACAACAGGGTGGTCGAATCACCATTGTTTCCACAGAACTCTAGAGCACCATCAAATAGCTTCTCATGGTCATATTAATGATTAGGGAAACCATGGATATTTGAGAAATCTAATTGAGAAAAAATTTCAAGCAGGAGAGCATGAAGTCCCTCCTTATCATCATCCATAACTTCAACCAATGAGGTACCAAATTTGAAGCATGCATGCAATCCTATCTTGTATCAATTCATTGGAGCTATCAAACAATGAGCTTTTTGGATATTTTTACTATGTTGCATGGGCTCATCTACACACAACAAGTCTCAACAACTTATGTGAGAAATAGGGTTTTTTCCCTTCAATAGAGTCGCCATGTGAGAAGAAAAGATATGCATTCTAAAACTTGATCCGAAAACAAGATCTTTGCTATTCTATGACGTTAACATGAATTGCATAAAGAGCATGAATGAAGCTCACAATTCCATAAAAAGAGAACCAAACAGCATAGACAATACGCACATAAAGACAACAAATTGATAACGGAGTTCGTCCAGGATGGACTACGTCTCTGGGCCTGCTTCTCAATAGGAGGGCCGATCTATAATCTCAGCATGAAGACAAAATACATGGCAATGATACAATGATACCGTAGCGACGATGTTCAGGAAGAGAACCACTGCCCAAAACACAACAAGACTACTTCCAACAACTCCGAACCCTGAAGACGGTTTAAAATGAGTATAAACACTCGTACCTTCCTCCTGCAGAGCTATGCAATCTCCCTTCTCTCCTTTAGCTACAAAGTCTCCACTCCAAGGCATGAGTGGGAAATGGCAATTGAATGGGTTTATATAGGTTGTCTTGCCCTTCTTCACATGACTCTCATGGATTCCTTTGGCTGCAACTAATTTGCCTATCTTGGCCTTGGTTACAACTTCCCCAAGTTGGTTTTCATATGGTTGGGCTTTTTATTAAATAATAAACCAACTTGTTACAACTTCTTTACAAATATGGCATGTTTGTTTTTTGTTACAACCATGCATTAACTTCATAACAACTCAAGGAATAAAATAAATAAGTAATATGTGAGTAATTTTTCTACTCACTTCAAATATTAATCATTTTACAATTTCTCATGAGTAAATGCATGAATGTCCTAAAACTCATTTCAAGCACAAATGCATGCATGCTAGTCATCATGCCACTTCATCATGCCATGTCATCATGCCACATCACCATGCCATGTCAGCATGACACATTAGCATGCCATGTCATCATGTTTGTACAGTACGGATGCCACGTGTCACCCTGTCAGTGGTGCCACGTGGCACCTCTTTTTGCCAAATTTGCCTGTTGACCTTATAGAACAGAACGCGATAACTTTCTCATACGGAGTCCGTTTGAGGTGAAACGAACGTCGTTGGAATCGTCTCGACGAGCCCTTCGATCTGGTGCTCGTTTTGCTGAGATTGGAAGACTTCAAAAATTTTGCCTTCTTGGATCCTCCTGGATCATTCCTCCCCACTGAGAAGCTTTTGGCCTCCAAAAGCCTTTACTAATCAACTAGTAGGTGAGGGAATTGCTCCCTCTCTTTCCCCCTCTCGATCCACTTGGCTTTGCTTGGATGAGTGCCTTTGATGCCCACTCGAAGATAATCAACATCACCTCTACGAGAAGTCCTTGTCCTTCTGTCCAAGATGACATCTTCCTTTAGCTCATCCATGTACTCAGGAGCAAATTCATCAACTGATGGCAATGAGACATTCTCCCTTTCATCCATGATCATGGGAGGCTCATAGAGTTTCAAGTTCTCCACATTCACCACTGAGTAGATCTGCATGTATGGTGGTAGCTCTAAGCGAAAAGCATTCGTCCCAATCTTCTCCAAGATGGTGAAGGGACCATATCTAATAGGCCTGAGCTTCTTTCCTTCTCCTTTCATCCTCTCCTTGCTGATGTGAAGCCATACTTGATCTCCCACCTGAAACTGATGATCAACTCTATGCTTGTCATGGCGAGCCTTGTACTGGGCTTGACTCTTCTCCAACTGCTCTTGAATTGCTTGATGTACCTGTTGAAATCTCTGAATGAACCTGCGGGCTTTGTCTTCATCCTTGGAAGCGCTTGACTCAACCTCTCTCCCATAAGTCAAGTCCAATGGAGTCTTTGGCAAGTACCCAAAGCATGTCTCAAATGGCGAGCTCTGAGTGGAAGAATGCATAGCCATGTTGTAGGCATGCTGCACATACTGGATCTGTTCATCCCATAACTTAGGATGCTTGTTGCAATAGCCTCAAAGCAAATGGACAACTGTCCTGTTGACTACCTCTGTCTGTCCGTCGGTCTGTGGATGGAAAGTGGTGCTCCTCTTCAGCTTGGTGTCCATCATACACCATAATTTTGTCCAAAACTCTCCAAGGAATCGGGAGTCCCGATCCAAAATAATGGACATAGGAAGTCCAAAGTGAACCCATACATGCTGAAAGAAAAGAGAAGCAGCCTGCTCTGTAGTGACCTGCTTTTTACATGGCATAAGAATACACATCTTGCTAAACCTATCCACGACCACATACAAGTAGTCATGACCCCTCCTAGACATAGGCAAACCCCCCACAAAATCCAAGGAAATGCTTTCCCAAGGATGGGAAGGAATAGGAAGTGGTGAGTACAGCCCCAATTTTCTATCAGTGGGCTTACAAGTGGAGCACATCACACACCCCTTTACATATTTTGTTACAATGTCTTTCATGCGAGGCCAATACACAAGTCTTTGCAAATGAGCCAAAGTCTTACCTACCCCAAAATGCCCTGATACAAGAGAAGTATGAGCTTCTCGTATTACATGGAATCTTTCACTGATAGGAACACATAACTTGCCCAAATGATAGAGCAACTTTCCCTGCAAATAGTAGTCTTCCACCTGTGTGCCATTGGTTAGCTTCTCATAAATCTCCTTGAAATCATCATCAGTAGCATACTGCTCAATATAACTTTCATGGGATAAAAAAGCATTTTTCAAGACAATAGATGCAACAATAGGAGGTCTAGAAAGCATATCTGCCACTTTGTTACTAGTACCCTTCTTGTACTTGATAACTGCGGACAACCTGTACATGCCCACATTAGGAAGAGGGGCATCCTGCTAGAGATGAATCTCATGTTGAATCTCCCTTTTGGGAGGCAAACCTGTAGGTTCTCAAAATATTTCATCATAGTTAGCCACAATATCAATCATAGCCTTTTTATGAGAAGGATCACAACCTTTGAAAGCATCGGATGCTTTAGCATCTTTTGCTCTCACAACCATGAGCATGTATCTCTTATTAGTGTTGATGAGTCTCTTCATCTGTCCTGCACTAACAAGAGCGGTGTTAGCCTTCATACTATGAGCTCTCACAATGTACTCCACCCCATTTTTGGTGAGATGGTACTTGTTCTCATGACGGAAGAATACTGCTTTTCGATCATACAAGTATGGGCTTCCCAATACGATACCGCAGATGTCAAGAGGAACAACATCTAAGTCCACCTCATCGATCAACTTTGAAGCAACAGCAAACCTTAACCTGCATTGCTTAGTCACTAGTAGCTTAGCATTATCACATACCCATCCAAGAGGATAAGGCTTCGGGTGAGGTTTAGTCTGTATGCCCAACTTCTTAACAACTGATTCTGAGATCAAATTTACTTGAGAACCCAGATCAAATAATGTTTCAATCTTTGTATGCTTAGACACAACTCTGATGTGAAACAACTCACTTCTTCTTTTATCATTTTCTTTAGAAACATGAGCAGAACTTGAACCAATATGAGGAGTTTTGTTACCTTGGATTCCCACGGCTGTAATCATGGTTTCGTCGCCTGAGTCGGAACCCAAATCTCGTTGCGCTATTGCAACGGTCTTTTTCTTCTTTTTGCTTCCATAATGCTTTGGCCTCTGTTCAGGATGCAACTTCCAAC
>LPNX010165517.1:255404-279983 GCA_001517045.1 Pseudotsuga menziesii
CAGGATCAGATCAAAACTTCTCACAAAAAATTAATTTTTTGTTTTTCTTTAAAAATAAAAATGAAAAAGGTTAGTGGAGTCGCCAGATGAAAAATAAAGACCTACTCTAAACATTCATCAAACAAAGCAAAACAAAAGGTGAAAAACAAAGTAGTATTCCGAGAATGAAAAGATTAATCCCCGACAATGGCACCAAAATGTTGCCACCTAATTTTCACCTCGGGTCACGTGGCAGATATCTTCAAGCCACTGAGTGCGACCTTGGGAGCAAGAGTCAAGTGTTGTCACTTGACCTTGACTCCTTCGTCTAAGCTTTCTCCTAGTGAAGCCAAGGGGGTGGTCCCTATGAAAAATAATCTAAAGTTGTTAATCTATGAAAGGAAAAACAACTTGTTTCTATGAGTTAATGTGAAATGAATATTGAAACTAAGACTTTTGCAAATAGTTTAGATCAAAAGCATGAAATAAACATTCCATTTAACACATAAATTAACTTATCTACCAAAAGTAAATGTGTGATTGATGCAAAATAGACCAATGCTAATGGAGTGCTTGTGTACAAGGGGTTGTTGGTGATGTCTCGAAAAAGTATCGCAATTATCTTGTTGGTCAATTTTAAAGTATTAAATGAATGGATTAAGGAGTGGGTTGATTCTTGGTTTGGCCCACAAAACTTACCTTTTTGAATTGAGCACTACACCAGCTTTACCAAGTGTCCAATGGGGCGAGCCATAACCTGCTTGGAGTAGCCCCCTAACTCTGTGGTATTCACTCTTCACGACCTCCCGAGTTCTTAAAGATTAGTTTTATGTGGATTGTCCTATTAAGCTAGTCACTCTAATCCCTTTCTGGTTGTCCCACTCTTCCAACCAAAGGCCTACAGTGTTCACAGGAGCATACGGGGACTAAATCTTTGGCTTATTGTTAAAATGTTTTATCAATCGTGTAGTTGTTTAAAAAATCACAGTACCGATACTCTCATTTCCCCTTTCAGGTACTCCGGGAACAAAAACGGATTTGTTAATTTTAAGAGCAATCAGGAAATAAAATAAAATTTTAACTATGAAAAAGAAAGCAGCTACTCTAAATAATCAAACCAGAAAAAAGAGACGACATGACTCCACTCGAGGGGCATTGGTGTGGGTGCTTGGTTTCCCACTTGCTTCTCTTTTATTACAATAATTATTACAATGAAAAATACTTGTGTTTCTTTGTAGAATAGCAAACACTAGTTTACAAGTTTTAAGGCTTTAAAACGCATGAAGAAAAGGTAGAAAGAAGAATGGCTCTTGGATGGCTTAAATCTTGAAAATTTCGCCAGAGTGTCTCTCCACCTGTTCATCAAATGCTACAAAACAACCAACAAAGTTATGCCAAATATGTTAGATAAAGTGTTAAAAGCATACAAATATTTAAGTATTGAATGATCGGAAAATATCCACAAGTACTTAACAATACTAAATCTATTCTAAGAATGATGCTTTACAATTCTAGATTTGGAAACATGCTTAAACGGATCATCCTTTAGATATTCTTTTGAAAGAGAAACTAAACTACTTAAGCATGTGAGTAACCGTAACCAAGGGAGAAAATGTTTTGTAGTGACGAAGGAAAGAGAGAAAAAAGGAGCTGAAAGCTTAGGAATTTTGGGAAGTGGAGTCTTCCTTGGTGGAACACCGAGGGACTATGTCTTTCATAAGAAATTGAAGATGCGGAGGATGCAAACAAGCTCAACCCCTTCTTCAAGTGAGATCACCTGCAAACTTGGAAATCCTTACACAAAAGTGGTTAAAAAATGTCCCTCAGCATAAAAGAGTTGTATTGTAAAGAGGGATAAGAGGCTCCTAATGTCCATAAATAGGGGTATGGGTACTCAAAATCAATGGCACAAGACCCCCTACACCATTGAGCCAAGTTTAAAGTAATTTGGACAAGTTTTGCTAAGGTTTTGGACATGTTTTCCTAAGTCGGTCCAAAAAATCAGGAAAATTGGCCATTAATTAGAATGGCAAAATTTTGTAAAGTGACTAAAGTCACTTGAGGGGGGAAAATTAAGTTTCCAAATGTTATATTATGTTCCTAAGGTGACATTAGAGGCAAAAAGCCCCCCCCCACCCCCCATGCAAGTGTTTCTTAAGTTTGAAGTTGCCCTCCCTAGGAAGTGTGCCCCTCGCTCCATGGGCCCTCCCCTCTCTCATTTGGCAAGTGGTAAACATGCACATGGGGTCCCCTCTCACTATTTTCCTATTTAAAGAGGCTTCCCCTCCTCATTTGGGTTACAATTCCTCTTCTTTCTCAAGCTCTTTCTATTCTTTCTCTCTCTTGCTCTCATTTTAATAACCATTTTGTAATTTTCAGCTAATGTGATCAATAAATAAAATTCTTTGGGAGGGATTGGGTGTCTTGCTCATTGTGGATAGTGTGCTCCTATTTTCCATTACTATCATATGCCATTGGAAACCAAAAAAGCAAATTGTTTTGCTTGGTGAGATCTATTGCATTTTTGTAGTAGATTTTATGAGTTTTTCTTCCTTGTATTTGGAAAGTTCATGAATTTCTCAGTTGAATAGTATGATTTTTCAAGTCATTGTTAGGAACTCACTTTTCTTGTTTGTGTGAAGCAAAATCTTTCAAGTTGCAGGTTATCTAGAGTGGAGAGATTGATTCTTTGGTTAGATGCCCCACTTATTTAAGTTGAAGAGCAAAAAGCACTCTTTCCTCACCCATTTTTTCATAAAATTTATGCATTTTATTTTATCTCTTTAAAGCACCGTTAGATCTTGTTAAAACCTTTATTTGTACAAGTTATTTGAAGTTATTCATGTTAAAAAGTGGCAACAAGGAAGTTCTTCTATCATTTGCATGTGTCCTTGCTTGATAGAAGCCATAAAACTAGAAGTCAGGTTGATCATTGCCTTTATCCAAAGTTTATACTTAGAAAAAGTGCATTATGTGATCTATTTTTAATTTGACTTAATGGAGGCACTTTTATAAAGTTCAAGTGAAAAATAATTTAAGTGATGGCTAAACTAATCTTGGCCATTGATCTCACCGGAGGATCTCATCCATTGATCCATAGTGAGTGTTAGGGTTTTCGCTTGGCCATTAAGTTAAAAGGAGATTGATTTGTTGGACACACCAGGTACATTGAGAGGGGAGGTGAAAAAACCACGGAAACCTTATAATAGTAGTTTTCCAACAACAACTGGAAGGAGGCAACAACCCCCTTATTACAATGACTTCAATTCTCCAGCTACAGCTGAAAGGAGGCTACAACCCCCTAATTTACAGGCTACAACCTGAAGGAAGCTCCAACTCCCTAGTTCTCCGGTTACAACCGAAAGGAGGCTACAACCCCCTTTCCTTGCCTCGTCCTGCCACCCTGATATGAAGATAGAAACAGTTGAACCACGACTGCACTAATCCTGTGGACATGCTAATCAACACCTGTACTACACTGCACAATCTGTACCACACTGCACAACCACTGCCACTACTAACCACTGCTCATCATCTTATCATTACTCATCAACTGACCACTGTTCATTGCACCACATTGCTCATCAACCTGTACAATCAACATGTCCAGTCAAGCTATACCAATCAATATGTTGCTCACATCAACTGACTCAGTCAATTTGAGTGTAACCAACCGCACACCAAACTCAGTCCACCTGAGTCAAACCAACTGCTCATACAACTCAGCCAATTTGAGTCAAACCAACTACACATAAGGAAACCTGTTCCAATCTTGCTCAACTGAACCAACCTATACCAATCTTCTTGTGTACCTATGCCAAATCAATCATATACTTGCGTTAATCTAATCAAGTGCTCTAACAATCAACCAACCCTTCTTACTTGGCCTAGTTCATCAAGTAAGAGACATATTTGAGCAACTAAGAGACTTCACATATGGTCAACCAAACTTTGTCCAATCACACTCAACTCAATGACGCCACAACCAACCTTAATCATAGTTAAGGAAGACTTGACAGTGAAACATGACAAACCTCAACCAACTAACCTCAACCAAGAAGATAAAAGACTTCACCAACTATGTCAAACTTAGTCAATCTCATAAACTCTTAGACACAAAAGTATTTTTCACTCCACTCAATTCAAGTCAACAAATCAAACAAATGTCAAGCAAATAATCACCTACAATACTGTCAAAAGTTGTTATTAACAATCAATAACGGTCCAACTCCGCTTAGGTCAAACACACAATGATCAACACTTGTCAAACTAGTTTTCAAAGAAAACACTTAGGTTGATCAAAGAAATCACTCACAAGATCTATTACTTACAGGTCAACTTCTCATTTAATACTACACTATACAACAGTCAAGATAAACACCAAAGTCTATGCCAACAATATCCAAGATAATCATCAATATTTATATCAAGATCACATCAAGACATATTCCAAGATAACCATCACCATAGCCTCCATAACATATTCAATTACTTCAAATATATATACCAATATATAAGCTCACATACTAAGATCAAAGATGAACTCTATCCATGAGAGACGTGCCATCACAAGAGAAACACAAAAGCATGAACCATACCTTTTTGAAGATCACAAGATGATGAAAGAATAAACAAACCAAAAGAAACTCTATATCATGTCATCATATAGCCCTCGTAACAAGCTTTCCAATGAGCCAAGAATTTTGTAATTCCAATTATGTATGAGAAAGTTCTGCCAATTTTAGTGAAGATGCCCAAAACTTTCTTCTCCACAAAGTTTCGCACTTTTCTCCAAGAGTTGCGAAATATCAAAGAGAGACTTGATTGATGAACAAATGAAATGTTTGATATTCTATTTACATAGGTTGTGGATGAAAGTTAGTATCTCAAACTGGGCTGACATGCAATTCAAAATTACAAATAATTAAATTCTCTTTTGTTTGGTCGACTGACCCAAAATGGTGGGGTATGCCAACTTCAAAAATTCATATCTCTTCAACCGTAAGGAATTTAGAAGATGCTCCACATATCCACGGAAACAGCTTGACGATGACAATCTCCCTATGATGGGTTTATTTGCAACGTCTTGGTCCAATATTCTTAAATTCTTCAATTTGTTCAAGACATCAAGACTCCACACATAAAGGTGCCAAAGACCATGTTACCTTATGCATAAGTTCCAAGGTCAAAGGCTTCAATGGACATCATCAAAGGCATGAGGGATTCGATGGTCTTCACATCCACAGACTTCACATCAACAACGAGGAGGGCTCCACCATATACTCACCATATCAAGGGTATCAAGGACCCCAACACCACCAATCAAGTGAAAACAAATTCTTTTTCAGGAATATCATCATTATTGTACAAGATGGATTCAAGGACTTCAAGGACTTCAAGGGCTTCAACATCATCATGTTCAAGGCCTCCATATCATTAAAAACATATCCAATGGTTCAACTATATATCTTCTTCGCCATAAGAGTACCAACATCCAAAAAGAGGGGTACAAAGACCTCACCACTAGTTTGCAACACCTTATGGGCTTCATATTCATGATCACAATGCTACAATATTCCAATGACCATATAGCATCCAAGGGCCATCAAACCACCATATGTGTGGGTTCAAGACCCAAATTTCCAAGGACACCATGGACCCCATAAGAAGGGATTCCAACATACCACCATAAGTATGGGTTCCAAGACCCAAGTCTCCACATGCAAAAGGATCAAGATCTAAGCTTGTGGACTCAAGGACCCCACAAGAACTCAACAACCTCAAGACCATCCAATGCAAGCAATGGGCTCCAACATCAACACACCAAGGGACATACACACATGAGCCACATCATTCATCCCACAACCAATCAAGAGACCAAAACAAGTACAAGCATAACAAGCAACACAAAGACCAGTAACCAAAGATCAACCAAGAGCAAGGAACTCGACAATGGACTCAAATGGGACCATGATACAACTTAGGGGCACTTAACCAAGTCACTGGGTAACCAAGGATTTTTCCATTGTTCCAAGGCCTCCAAGGGCTTCAAGCTTGGGCTTGGACAAGGTCAAAAGGGCTCCTATGACACAGACAACCACAAACTAAACACTAACCCTCAAGGGCTCAACTGTTGAAATATTGTAACTTCAAAGGATATTCTAAATGTATTTTACTGATGTAACCCAAGGGAGATGTTATTATTCCTCCATCGGGGTGTCACTATTGTAATTGGTCATCATAGAGTCACGCGATAAAGGCTCCATTGTAAGTCTAGTCAATAGTATGCTAATGAATAATATAAAATATTGTTTTGAGTCTTTCTAGGTGAAGTCGGCCCAGGCAATTTAGTGGGACAACTTGTTTAGCGTAAAAGTCAGTTGGCTCAAAGTATATAAATAGAAGTATTATGCTTCTTATTTGAACACAGAGGAAGTTTTGTTGGGTTTTCTTCCCCTTGAGGGTTTCCCAGGATAAATATTGTGTCTATCTTGTGATTGTGTTTCTATCAGTGATTATGCATATGCTACTACTGTGAATTTGAAATGAACACTAATGATATCTAGTCTAGCATATGAAATATTAACATGGTATCAGAGCCAGGTTGAATAGGACAGCTTTCACAAGGTGAAACTCCCTCTCCTCCCTCTCTAGAAGAAATTAGGGTTTTTGCAAAATTTGGAATTTGGAAGATCTACTTGCATAAAAAGTTGTGCCTCCCTGGAGAACATCTATTGAGCCCAGGATCGAATTTTTTGGGTGGTTGAATCTCCGGGAAATCCAAACCCTAGTTTGACTTTGAACCGGAAAACCAGAACCAGAAATTCTGCAGAGCTGCAACCTCATAAGTAGGATTTGAAGGATGAAGATTTGGGATCTCCAAAAATCAATTGGACCAACCAACTCGCCTCAGTCAAGCGCATCTCCTGGTAAGGTCAGCTTTTCATTTTGAGAAATTTCAATTTTTGGTGACCTACTAGATAGGATGGCCCCAAGCACTAAGCTTGAGAACAAATTGGAAGGCATAGAAAACTTCCTAGCATGGAAGTACAGGATTGGTCTCATTCTCATAGAGAATGACCTTGAGAAGTACATCAAGGATGAAATTGCAAAACCGACAGAAGTTGAAGCTAAGGAGAAGCATGAACAAGACCTAGTCAAGGCAATGAGAATCACTGTTGATTCTATTAAAGATCACTTGATCCCTCAAGTGTCATCTAAGAAGACACCAAAGCATATGTATGATGCATTTTCCAAAATGTATGAGGGAAGGAACATCAACAGAAAGATGAATATGAGAGCTCAACTGATGGGCACCAAGATGAGCAAAGGAGAATCAATTCAAGAATACTTCACAAGGGTTTCCCAGTTCAAAGAAAAACTAAGTGCTATTAGAGACACCCTTGATGAAGATGAACTAGTTATGACTGCTTTCAATGGTCTCACTAGACCTTGGGACTCATTCATACAGACTCTGTGTGCCAAAAAAGAAAGTATGAAGTTTGACATAGTAGGGGAATATTTTATTCAAGAAGAAGCTAGAGTAGCCAGGAAAGAAGCTCTACTCAGAGAAGATGATCAAGCTCTAGCCATCCATACTAAAGAAAGGAGACAATCAAACTTCAAGAAGGATAATCATAAACCTTCAAAGAAGAAGTTTCAGAAGAAGAAGAAGAAAGATTATGCAAAGTATCAATGCTACAATTGTCATACGATAGGACCCCTAGCCAGAGAGTGTCCATCACCAAAGAACAAAAACAACAACATACATCATGCTCATCTAGCTGAAGATGAGGATGAGGAAGAAAGACCTCGAAAGAGACTAACAAAAGAAGTAGATGTAAATGAATATGTACTATTATCTACACTCTCTGGGTCTATAACACCTGGAGAAGATACATGGCTTATTGATAGTGGTGCCTCAAAGCACATGACAGGGAAGAAGCAAACTATGTCAAGACTTGAAGAAAAGAACTCTCCCAAGAAGGTATCATTGGGAGATAACTATCAATATCCCATCAAAGGTATTGGTGAATCAAGCTACAAGCTTGACTCTAGGACTTTTTAAAGTGAAGGAAGTATTGTATATACCAGGTTTGAAAAAGAACTTACTTTCCATCTCAGCTCTAGATAAGAAAGGATATAGAGTTGTTTTTATAGATGGACAAGTACTTATGTCGTCCAAAGGAAAGACACTTGAATATGTTGTGGTCATTGGAGAAGAAGGAGGAGGATGGTATAAACTCAAAGGACATCCAGAGACAGCCCTTATTCATGAGACTACCAGCTCAAGTGATGTAATATCCCAAATCCCGATATTTTCTATTTCTATGCAAATCTACTGAAACAGCCAGGCATGCAAACTGCCATGCAAAAATTCCCTATTTTATAGCTAAAATTAGGGTTAGGGTTTGTAGGATAGAATGTAACACTTACCACTGATAAGCTGGCTGAAATGCTCCTGAGAGAATATGCATGCATCAAGAGCCGATTTGGAGATGACCTGGTACCTTCTACCTCCGGTGATACCCCAACAGCACGAACCCAAAATCAGCTAAGGGTGATGTTTTCAGTGAAGGAGGTGTCCTTTGAAGCTGAGAATTTGCAGGATTGGTAGTCTTCTCGTGCCGGAGAGAATGCCTGACACCTGCAGAAGTTATGAGGTCTCTAGGCAGGCTAGCGAATTGATCTGGAGGTTTAGCTGCTCACGCCCCCCTAATCCCAAAATTGCTGATAACTGCTCAGGATGAGCAAGACCGGATCTAATAATCACCGAGTACTGGAGTATGATACCAATGATGAGAATGATGCTTGGGTTCTGAAGGTAAACTGAGATCTGAAGACCCAGCGAATAATTTGGGCTTTCCAGCTGAAAACCCCCTTACGGCTGCACATGTGCCCCTACAAGCAATCTCTGATGGATACTGGATAACTGTAAAGAAATGAATAACTTGAAGAGTGGATGGTGAACCTCGATGGTTTACCTTGTATGAGACTAGGGCAGATATCTCACTGCCGAAACCCCGTTAGTTGAAGACGTTGTCTCCAACCCCAACTGTTGTGGCCGCACGCTGTGCTGCTACTCAAGAGCTCCAAAATCAATAATCATAAAAAGTAAAGTCTCCATTCACTTTATCTTTCTTTTATAACTTTCAACTGCGAAAACCCTAACTTTTGACCTAATTAGGTCACTTCAATTTCTAATTTGCAGTTGACTTGCATGCATGTGCATGGAGACTTAAATGGGTGCATGCATCATTAAATAATGCTTAGATGTCATGCATGTCGATGACCTTTGGCTCCGGTGGCCCTCTTTGACCTAAAGGTGATATCATATTGATGCCGTAGATTTTCTGTAGATGGCATCAGTCTTCAATTGATTCCCTAACCGTCAGTAACCGCTCGAACCCACAGGAATCACATAGGTTAGCGGTTTTGGTCCTCAATGCCTAATCAGATGAGGACATTACAGTCCTCCCCGCTTGAGATTGCTTGTCCTCAAGCAACTGCAAACTAGGATGCTACAATACCTGTTCACCTTCCCATGTGGCATCCTCTAGCGGTAGTTCCTTCCTTTGAACTAAGTATTCCCTAATTACCCGGTTCCTGAGTTTCCTTTCTCTAGTCTGTATGATTTGTTCAGGAATTAGTATCAATAATCCTTCATCATCTAAAGGAGGTAATTCTATTGATGGAGCAATGTGTTGCCCAATGGTCTTTTTTAGGTTGGACACATGGAATACATTGTGAATTTTACTTTCCTGTGGTAGTTCTAGTTCATATGCCACCTCTCCCACCTTTCTGATTATTCTGTAGGGTCCATAGAAGCGAGGTTTTAACTTTTCTGCTCCTTTCTTCTTAAGTGAAGACTGTCTGTAAAGTTGGAGCCTAAAGTATACCAATCTCCTACCTCAAAGCTCCACTCAACCCTGTGTCTGTCTGCATACAACTTCTGCTGATTCTGGGATGTCTGTAAGTTTTCCTTCAAGATTTTAAGAATATCCCGACTGTCCTGTATCCAATCCTTTGCCTTAGGAGCCCTACTGTCTCCGAATGCTAAATCTGCGTAGTCGAAGGCCTCGTAGCCATATAATGCCTTAAAAGGTGTCATCCTAATAGACATGTGATAGGTAGTATTGTAGCAGTACTCCCCTAAGTGTATCCATTTAATCCAGGTTCGTTGCTGCCCTGTTACATAGCTCCTCAGATATCCTTCAATCCACTTGTTGACAATTTCAGTTTGTCCATCGCTCTGGGGCTGATAACTCGTGCTGGTAGCCAGTTCGGTCCCCACTAATTTGAATAATTCCTGCCAGAAGGCACCTGTGAATCTACTATCCCGATCACTGACAATGGTCTTAGGTAACCCGTGTAACTTGAAGACCTCCCTGAAGAATAACTCAGCTACTTGAGCTGCAAAGTAATCAAATGATATAGAAAATAAATGTGCAAACTTGGTCAGTCTATCAACTACAACATATAAACAATCCCACCCTTGGACCTTGGGCAATCCTGTAATGAAGTCCATGGAGACACTTTCCCACTTTTGTTCTGGAATTGGTAGTGGTTGAAGCAACCCTGCTGGATGGATGTTCTCAATTTTGTTCTGCTGACATATGCTACATTCCCGTACGTGTTGCATAACTTCCCCTTTGAGGCCCTTCCATGAGAACCTCTCTCGGATCTGTCTGTAGGTCTTCAAGAAACCCTGATGTCCTGATAATGGAGAGTCATGTGCTGCTTGTATGATCTTTTTCCTCAAAGTTGATTCTGGGACGAGGTATATCCTGTTCTTGTAATAGATGATGTCATTGACAATCCTGTACCTGTCATCCTGAATTTGTCCATCCAATAATTCGCAAGCGAATTTATTTTTGGAGTATTCTACTAAGAGAAGTGCCCTCCAATCTGTGGATATACTCATGAGAGATAGTGAGGCGGGTCGCCTGGACAATTCATCAGCTACTACATTATTCTTACCTTTTACATACTCAATCTCGAAATCGTAGGCTTGTACTTTGTTGACCCATTTCTGTTGGCACTCATTAAGTTCCTTCTGCTCCAAGAAATATTTGAGGTTGTTATGATCTGTTTTGATTTTGAACTTATTGCCCACCAGGTACTCTCTGAACTTCGTGAGAGCATGTAAAGATGGCTAGCATTTCTTTGTCATATATGGAGTAGTGACACTCGTAGTTCCTCAGTTTACGGCTCTCAAATGCAATAGGGTGATGATTTTGCATCAATACTGCTCCTAGCCCTTCGCCTGAGGCATCACATTCTACTACAAATGGTTGTGAGAAGTCCGGTAATGCTAAAACTAGACAAGAACTCATAATGACTTTCATCTCCTCGAAAGTTTTATGTGCTAGTTCTGTCCAGGTGAATGCTCCCTTCTTTGTGAGATCGGTGAGGGGTGCTGCAAATTGGGAGAATCCCTTAACATACCTTCGGTAATAAGTGCACAGACCTAAGAAGCCGCTCAATTCTGTGACTGTTTTTGGCGTGGGCCAATCTCTGATGGCTTGGATTTTCTCCATGTCAACCTGTACTCCTTTTTCACTGATTATGTGCCCTAGACAGCATTTCCTTCATGCCAAATTCACACTTCGACATTTTCGCGTAAAGCGAGTGTTCTTCTAGAATGCTCAGTACTTTGTCCAGGTGTTTCAGATGTTCCTCCTATGTTTTGCTGTAAATCAGGATGTCATCAAAGAATACTAGCAAAAACTTACGTAGCTGAACTCTGAAGGTATGGTTCATGCACGACTGAAAAGTGGCTGGAGCATTGGTAAGTCCACAAGGCATGACCAAAAACTCATAGTGACCATAGTGACAACGAAAAGTTGTTTTGGAGATGTCTTGGTTCCTTACTCGGATCTGATGGTATCCCGAGCGAAGATCAATCTTGGAAAAGTATTTGGCACCCCGTAGTTCGCCCATGAGTTCATCAATCCTAGGGATGGGATACTTGTTTTTAATGGTCTTTTGTTGAGTGCTCGATAGTCGATGCACATTCGCAGTGTACCATCCTTCTTCTTGACCAAGACCACTGAAGATGCGAAGGGGCTAGAACTGGGCCTAATATATCCAAGCTCCGGCAATTCTTTGATCGTTTTCTCGATCTCATCCTTGTATCTTTTGGGATGCCTATAAGGAGTGGTGATGACTTCCTGTGTCCCCTCCTCTAGCTCAATAATGTGTTCAAAGCCTCGATCTGGTGGTCTACCTGATGGAAGGTCTCGAAATACCTTTTCATGCTTCTGTAACAAGGCCTGAATGTCACTTGGGTGTTGTGTGCTAGTTTCTGGAGGTTTCCTAAAGGTGACAAAAGATTCTGCAGCCCATTCTATATCATCCTATCTGAGTACTACCTCCATTCTCTGTGACGAGACCGGTTTTGGGGGATAAGTGTTCATGCCCCTCAAAACTACCCGTTTGTCGTCTGGCCCCTGGAATTCCATTTCCATTGCCCGGTAGTCTGTAGTATATTTCCCTATTGAATAAAGCCACTGAACACCCAATACTACATGAGTATCTGATACATCTACTACATAAAATGAATCTGTCATCTGATAGTTACCTAATGTGACATTCAATTTTGGAATGCAGTAGTTGCACTCCATGCTGGAGTTCCCGGCTACTACTACAGTGAATCCTTCGAACTTCTCAGTCTGAATACCCCTCTTGGCTACCCAAGCGGAGTCAATGATATTGTGGGTTGCTCCCCCATCAATCAATACTCCTACTCTGTGACCCTGTACTACTCCTCTGACCCTGAGAGTATGGAATCTTGGTACTCTAGATAATGTAGCAATGACTCCCTCTGGTGTATCACCCTGGAGTGATTCTTCCTCAACTGCCCGTAGTTCTTCTATGGCTTCCTGCTCATAGTCCTACTCATCACTATCTGAATACACTTCAATGTAGTGAGCCTTCGCCTTCCCCGCACACCTGTGTCCTGGCACCCATGGTTCCTGACAAGTGAAACATAATTTCTTCCGCCTTAAGTCTTTTCTAGTGTCCTCATCTAACCATGTTTTCTTGGGAAAGTCCTGCTGGAAAGGTTTCTTGTCCTTGTCCCTAACAGGAAAGTTGGTTTTGAGAGGGAACCTGTTCTTTGGGATTGAATCCTGTAGATCTCTGGCTATGCTAATGGCATCCTGCAGAGTGGGGGGTTTGTAGGCTTTCACCCATCCCCGTAATGGCTCTGTTAGGGCCTCAGTGAATAACATAGTCAACCTACTCTCTGACACATCTGTTACCGTGACTGCTATCCTCTGGAATTCTGAGATGAAGGCTTCTGCACTACCTGTCTGTTTGAGTTGAGCCAACTCCCTGAAATGTATCTCTGGATCCTTCCTGTCAAACCTCTCCATGAGCTTCTGAGTGAACTCACCGTAGGAGTGTATGGTGTTGTGACCCAATGTCACCGATCTGTGGTACCACCACCCGTGAGCCTCTCCGTCCAGGTGGAGTGTAGCCAATTTAATGGCATCTGTCTCTGTCATGGGATTGAGTTGGAAATAGGTATCCAACTTTTGAACCCATATCCTCGCTAAACCTCCGCGAGTCCCATCAAAGTTTGGGATGGTCAACCTACCCAAGGTCTTCTGCAACTCATAGTTGTGATTGAATCCCTTGTCGAAATTCTTGGGCCTGTTCCTACTCTTCATGTTGCAAAAATCCGAAAAAGACATGGTGGCATGAAACTCATCCCCTAAGTCCCTGTATTCCTACAAATAAACCCCAAAAGGTTCGCTAGGCTCTACCTGCATGACTGGACCTCCTACTGCATCTACCAAGAAGTGAGGTATAGTAGGCCTGTTGGAAGGTCTGCTATATATGTGCGGTATATTTTGTATATTGGTGTATGCAACCTTTCCACTGCTGCTTGTAGATCCTCGATCTACTGGTGAGGAAGGTGTACTGTTGTTACCTGTTTCTAGTTTCACCGATAATCTGTTGATTGCATTGAGTACATCTTTACCCTTTGGCTAAGTCTTGCAATGCAGATACTAAGTTGCGAAACTTCATCTCGTCCTCATCTTCTCCCATTCCCTTTCCCCTGTCAGAGTGTATACCTGTTTGTTCCATGTCTGAGCTAATATCCTCTAGTTGGATATCCTCAAAGTCCCCTGTGTATCTACTCCTTCTTTTCCTATAGGTTACAAAAGGGTCTTCTTCTGTATTCATCTATTTCTTATTTCTTAAGCCCACAGCTGGCCAAGAAGATAGCTCTGATACCACTGTAATATCCCAAATCCCGATATTTTCTATTTCTATGCAAATCTACTGAAACAGTCGGGCATGCAAACTACCATACAAAAATTCCCTATTTTATAGCTTAAATTAGGGTTAGGGTTTGTAGGATAGAATGTAACACTTACCACTTATAAGCTGGCTGAAATGCTCCTAAGAGAATATGCATGCATCAAGAGCCGATTTGGAGATGACCTGGTACCTCTTGCCTCCGATGATACCCCAGCAGCACGAACCCAAAATCAGTTAAGGGTGACGTTTTCAGTGAAGGAGGTGTCCGCTAAAGCTGAGAATTTGCAGGATTGGTAGTCTTCCCGTGCCGGAGAGAATGCCTGACACCTGCGGAATTTCTGAGGTCTCTAGGCAGGCTAGCGAATTGATCTGGAGGTTTAGCTGCTCACGCCCCCCTAATCCCGAAATTGCTGATAACTGCTTAGGATGAGCAAGACCAGATCTGATAATCACCGGGTACTGTAGTATGATACCGATGATGAGAATGATGCCTGGGTTCTGAAGGTAAACTGAGATCTGAAGACCCAGCGAATGATTTGGGCTTTCCAGGTAAAAACCCCCTTACGACTGCACACGTGCCCCTACAAGCAATCTCTGATGGATACTGGATAACTGTAAAGAAATGAATAACTTGAAGAGCGGATGGTGAACCTCGATGGTTTACCCTGGATGAGACTAGGGCAGATATCTCACTGCCGAAACCTCGTTAGTTGAAGACGTCGTCTCCAACCCCAACTGCTGTGGCCGCACGCTGTGCTACTACTCAAGAGCTCCAAAATCAATAATCATCAAAAGTAAAGTCTCCATTCACTTTATCTTTCTTTTATAACTTTCAACAGCGAAAACCCTAACTTTTGACCTAATTAGGTCACTTTAATTTCTAATTTGCAATTGACTTGCATGCATGCGCATGGAGACTTAAATGGGTGCATGCATCATTAAATAATGCTTAGATGTCATGCATGTCGATGGCCTTTGGCCCCGGTGGCCCTCTTTGACCTAAAGGTGATATCATATTGATGCCCTAGATTTTCTGTAGATTGCATCAGTCTTCAATTGATTCCCTAACTGTCAGTAACCGCTCAAACCCACAGGAATCACAAAGGTTAGCGGTTTTGGTCCTTAATGCCTAATCAGATGAGGACATTACAAGTGAACTATGGCATAGGAGGCTTGCTCACATCAACTACAAAGCATTGCCCTATGTGAGCAAGGTGGTAATAGGGTTACCAGATCTAAAGATTGATCATGAGGGAACTTGCAAAAGACGTGCAAAAGGAACAATCAAGAATCCCTTTCCAAAAAGTGAAACAAAGACTAAAGGTACATTAGAACTAATTCATTCTGATGTATGTGGTCTTATGTCCTCCATATCGTTAAGTGGATATGAATATTATGTCACATTTATTGATGACTATTCAAGAAAGACTTGAATATACTTCTTGAAGAACAAGAGTGAAGTGTTTGGGAAATCCAAAGAATTCAAAGCCTTGATAAAGAACTTTTCAGAAAAGAGAATTAAGACACTGAGATCAGATAATGGTGGAGAATACACTTCAAAGGAGTTTGAAACATTTTGTGAGGCAGGAATCAAGAGGGAACTAACCACTCCCTATAATCCCCTACAGAATGGTGTTGCGGAAAGAAAGAATAGAACTATTATGGAAGCAGTGAAAACTATGATTCATGACCAAGACCTCCCCATGCACCTATGGACTGAAGCAGCAAGAACAGTCGCACATGTGCAGAATAGATTAGCTCACAGTGCTCTTGGATTCAAGACTCCTTAAGAGATGTATACAGGAAAGAAACCTGAAGTGAGCCATCTCAAGATATTTGGTTGTCCAATATATGTGCATATTCTGAAAGAGAAGAGAACCAAGTTGGATCCTTCTAGAAAGAAGGGAATATTTGTTGGATACTGTGAAGTCTCTAAAGCCTTCAAGATATACATTTCAGGATTCCATCGTATCGAGATTAGTAGGGATGTAACATATGATGAAGAGACAACTCTTAAGAAATCTAGAAGGTAGAAGCTGGACCCTCTCCTAAAATAGTAGCATCTGAAGATCATGATATGCTAGAACCTTAGGAACCCCTTACTATGGATATCTCTCAAAAGAGAAACCCTGCTTGGGTAAGAGAAATCATGCAAGAAGCAGAGAGATATGGAGCTCCAGAAGGCTCCACAAGAACAAGCAAAAGATAAAATCCATATTCCAGTTATGTAGCGTTGATATGTGACAATGTAGATCAAGAACCCACCAACTATGAGGAAGCTACACAGAAGAAAGAATGGGTTGAAGCAATGCTGGAAGAATATCAATCTATACTGAAGAATGATGTTTGGGATATAGTACCCAAACCAAAAAACAAGAGTGTGGTATCTTCGAAATGGATCTACAAGATAAAACATGTTGTTGATGGAAGTATTGAAAAGTACAAAGCAATAAAGTGTGGTAGAGCCCAAAAGGAATCTTTCTGAAAGGTTCTCTATCAAGGTACACTTCCATTAGAACCATCATGGGCACCCATGGACACCAACCTGAAGCTGTTGTCTTATGAGACATCATAGTTAGTGGATATGACTCAGTACAGACAAATTATTGGGTCATTAATGTATCTGATGAACACAAGGCGAGATACTGTGAACATCTTGAGTCAGTATCTAGTAAAACCTAGACGGGTTCACCTGATAGTTGCAAAGCATGTGATGAGGTACCTAAAAGGTACGATAGATTTGGGACTTTACTATGGTAGAGATCATGACTACAGATCATATGGATATACGGATTCAAATTGGGTTGGAAGTGTCGTAGATAGGAAGAGCACCTCAGGTGGATGTTATTGTCTGGGATCCACCATGATCTCATGGTTTAGTAAGAAACAGTCCAGTGTTGCTCTCAATACAGCTGAAGCATAGTACATTGTAGCTTGCTCCACTAGTTGAGCGATATGGCTTTGGAAACTAATGTCAGGATTATTTGACAAGGAGTTGGACACCACAGTGATTCGTTGTGACAACCAGAGTTGTATAAAGATGACGGAGAATCCGATTTTCCATGAAAAATCGAAGCACATAGAAATCCGATATTTTTATATAAGGGATATGGTACAAAACAGAGCTATAAAGCTTCAGTATATGAGTACCTATGAGCAAGTTGTTGATGTGCTGACCAAGCCTCTATCTCGAGTGAAGTTTGAATATTTCCGTGACAAGCTTGGTGTAGTTCTAAAAGACTTTCCTCGCAAGGAGGATCAATGATGGTACTACAAATGATGAAGATATGGACCTTCTTCGAAAAGGAGGAACAAGTCGAAGATATGGACTCTCCTCGAAAAGGAAGAACAGGTCGAAGACATGAACCCTCGGACAAAGGGGGAGCAGGTTGATAATATGGATCCTCCCAAGAAAGGGGGAGTGATGATGAGACTGACATCAATGATGGGATGACAGTGATGCTCCAACATGAAAGAGGCCAAGTGCACCTGAAGATGCTGACAAGGTCCGACATTCACTTGTGGAGTATAGTATCCTCTCTTGAGGATGGCAGGTATAACACTCTATGCATGAGAGTGGTCCTTACTAGCTAAGGATGGCCTTGCAGATGTTACTCTCACATGGAGAGTACCCACATTCAGTTGTGGATACCATAGAATAACACTCGCTCAAGAGTGGTCCTAACCTCAGTGGTAAGGATGCTCTACGATTTGTTCTCACGGACGACAAGGCCAACATTTTGTATGCGGCCGAGATCTACTCTACAGACATTACTCTTGTATGGAGAGTATGCCTACATTCATATGTAGATGCCATAGAATAACACTCGCTTGGGAGTGGTACTAACCTTAGTGGTATGGATGCTCTATGATGAGTCCTCACGGGTGCCATAGTATAACACTCACTTGGAAGTGGTCCTAACCTTAGTGGTAAGAATGTTCTACGATGAGGGCCGACATTTTGTATGCGGTCGAGATCTGCTCTGCAAACAATACTCTTACATGGAAGAGTATGCCTACACGCAAGTGTAGATACCATAGTATAACACTCACTTAGAAGTGGTCCTAACCTCAGTGGTATGGATGGTCTACGATGAGTCCTCACGGACGACAGGGCCTGCATCTAGGTGCGATCGAGATCTGCATTCACTTGTAGACGATTCAGCTAGTCAATATTATGGACCAAGCTGATGGAGGATTGCATCATCCTTGGACCTATGTCCTAAAGTGATAAGGATTGATCATCCTGCAAAGAGATCATGTGTACTGCAGGTAGCGTGGCGACAAAGGATCAAGTAGATCGAAGTACAATGACAAAGGATCAAGTAGATCGAAGTGCGCCTGCAAAGGATCAAGAAGGATCAAAGTGATGTTGCAAAGGGTCGAAAGGATCGAAGTGCTACTACAAAGGATCAAGAAGATCGAAGTGTTGCTACAAAGGATCGAGAAGATTGAAGTACTACTGCAAAGGATCAGAAGATCGAAGTGCTGCTACGAAGGATCGAAAGGTCGAAGCGTAGCTGCAAAAGGATCAAGTGATCATGTGATGCAAAAGATGAAGACATTAAAGAGTAACTATTCCAGTTACTGATTGTGAAAACTTCCTGTGACGTATAGATGTATTACCTCAATACTATTGAAGATATTGTCTCTCTGTTCTCATATAGTCTATGATGATGTTGTCAATAGAATAACCTTCTCGTTAAGGGGGAGTGTTGAAATATTGTAACTTCAAAGGATATTCTAAATGTATTTTACTAATGTAACCCAAGAGAGATGTTATTATTCCTTCGTCGGGGTGTCATTATTTTAATTGGTCATCATAGAGTCATGAGGTAAAGCCCCCATTGTAAGTCGGGTCATTAGTACCCTAATGAATTATAAAATATTGTTTTGAGTCTTCCTAGGTGAAGTCAGCCCAAACAGTTTAGTGGGGCCGACTTGTTTAGGATAAAAGTCAATTGGCTCAAAGTGTATAAATAGAAGTGTTGCACTTCTTATTTGAACACAGACACACTCACTTGTGTAGCGCATAAGAGAGAGAGAGATCGAACAAGAAGGAGGAGAATAATTGTTTTGGGGTTATATCTTATACATCTTATACAAAGGAAGTTTTGTTGGGTTTTCTTCTCCTTGAGGGTTTCCCAGGATAAATATTATGTCTATCTTGTGATTGTGTTTCTATCAGTGATTCTGCATATGCTACTGCTATGAATTTGAAATGAACACTAATGATATCTAGTCTAGCATATGAAATCTTAACATCAACAAGGGCACCAAGGACTCAACAGTTGGCATGAATGACCAAACATTGTTGGCATCAATGACAACTTAATCAACAAGATTTGGTGGAGAGGACACACACACAGTTGCTTTGACACACAACACATTGTCAGAGAGAGATTCCTTGGTCATAGCTTTCATCCAGAGAGTGAGAAAGAAAGTTTGTAGGAGAATTTTGCAGAGGGTGAGACTGAAGATAATCTTTCTGGAGGTTGACAAGACAACACAGGGAAATTGCAGAGGTCATACACAGTGACGCAAAGAGGCCGTACAGGTGAGGCAGAGGTCATGACGCACGCAGCCATACGCGTGACGCAGACAACCATACGCAGTCGTACGGGTGACGCAAGAGATCGTACAGGTGACGTCAGCATCTGTACAGTGACGCAGAGGCTGTACAGGTGACACAGAGGTCGTACAAGGTGATGCAGGCAGTGACGCAGGGTCAAACGATCTTGTTGGGGTTTTCTCTGTGAGTTTCAGTTGTATGATTTTGCGAGGTTGGGTAAAATCGATTTCTGGATTGTATTGTTCTATATCTTGCTAATTAAAAATATCTTCTCAGACTGCTGCACCGGTTTTCCCATCTTGGGTTTTTCCGGGGGTTTTCATACCCAAAAATATTGGTGTCTCTATTGATGTGATTGTTGTTCTATTTTTCTCAGTACTTATTTTCCGCTACAATATTTGTGAAGAAATTCATTTGTGGTTGTCAATAATTTATTTGGGCTTTTAAATAATAATAAAAAATAATGTGTAACTCAAGAGGGTTTAAGGGAAATTTACATGGTATTAGAGCTCTTTTGAGCAGATCTGAGAGAAAGCAATAGCATTGAATAGATCAAGGGAAGATCTATTGAAGGCACAAACCTAGGGTTTCAAATCTAGGTTTTGATAGGTACACTTCATTATGGTCATACAATTGAGAGTCGAGGATAGACTCCCGGGGGCTCAGAACTTTCCTACATGGAAAGAAAGGATCATGAGGATCCTAGATGTTAGTGATGCAAAGGATCACATTGACTCCAAGAAGGTTGTTTCCACAGAGACGACAGAGTTGGGTAAATGGAAGAAGGTGGATTCTAGGGCCATGTTGATTATCTTAGATGGGGTGAAGGATCACATAGTTCCTCAACTTATCAGGAAGAAGACCGCATTATACATATGGACAAATCTGGAACGCCTATACTAGACTAAGAACGAGAACCGAAAGATGGTGCTACAGAAGAAACTATGAAGCACCAAGATGGCCAAGGGTGAAGGAGTGGTGCCTTATCTCACAAGGCTCACACAAATCAGGGATGAACTTGGAGCAGTGGGCTCTAAGACTGAAGATGAGGAGCTAGTTCGAATAGCCCTCAATGGCTTTTCTAAGCCATTGGACATCTTTTTCAAAGGCGTGGTGGCTAGGGAGAAGCTCCCTAATTGACATAGATTGTGGAATGACTTTGTGCAGGAAGAGATCTGTATGGGTCAAGGTTTAGGTTCATCCAGTAGTGCCCCACAGATCACAGGTGAAGAGGGTCTAGCCCTAGTAGGCAAGGGCAAGGGCAAGGAAAAGAAGAAGAAGGGTGGTAAGAAGAACATTGACATGTTAAAGGTCAAATGTTTCATCTGCCACAAGCCAGGACACTTTGCCTCCCAATGCCCAGGCAGGAAGAAGAAGAACAATACACAGATGGTAGGTTCTGCAGAGGTGGAAGTGTTCAACAAAAAATTCGACGAGGATTTTTGTTTGATAACTTGCATGGAAAGCTCCACAGGCAACAGCATCTAGTACATTGACAGTGGAGCATCTTGTCACATGAAAGGACAGAAAAGGTTCTTCAGAAGCTTGCAGGAGGGTGGAGTTAATCTCCACATTGAGTTGGGAGATGATGTGCGGTATCAGGTGCAGGGCGTTGGTACTGTCACATTTCAGAGGGAGTCTAACAAACCCCTCAGTTTTGTTGACATATTATACGTTCCGGGGTTGACAAAGAACCTCATATCCGTTTCCACCCTAGAGGACAAGGGTTTTCAGGTAAAGTTCTGAGATAGGAAAGTGTATATCAAACCAAAGGGGTCAGATAGGAAGTTGGATCGAGTGATTGGGGTCCGGAGCAAGAAGGTGTACAGACAACACTTCGATTCTGCAAAGGCTCTGGTCAACAACAACAGCATTCAAACTGAGTTATGGTATAGGAAAATGGCACACTTACACCATGGAGCACTAAGGCATTTGAGACAGGCAGTTACTGGAGTTCCTCAGGTACAGGAGGAGAAGCATAACCACTGCAAGGGTTGAGCGTTGGGGAAGAACATCAGGCCTTTCCCACAGAGCGAGCATAAGTCTAAGGCGACCTTGGAGTTGGTGCATTCGGATGTTTGGGGACCCATGAGTGTCCAATCTTTCAGTGGCTACAATTATTGTGTCACATTCATTGATGACTATTCCAGGAAGACCTGGATCTATTTCCTGAAGGCCAAGTCAAAGGTCTTTGAGTAGTTTTGGGAGTTTAAGACTCTTGTGGAAAACTAGACAGGGAGGAAGATTCGGGTATTAAGGACAGACAACGGGGGTGAGTACACCTCCAAGGAGTTCTTGGAGTTTTGTTCATCGGAGGGGATAAAAAAGGAGCATACAGTTCCTCATACCCCGCAGCAAAATGGAGTGGCAAAGAGGAAGAACATGACATTGGTAGGAGCAGCCAAGGACATGCTATTTGATTAGGGATTGCCATTATTCCTATGGGTCGAGGCATACAGGACTGCAATCTACATTCAGAACAGGTGTCCCCACACAGCTTTGGGGAGGAAGACACCCAAGGAGATCTTCATAGGCACTAAGCCAGATGTGAGTCATCTACGGATATTTGGGAGTGTCTACTATTTTCACATCCATGCTGACACTAAGAAGAAACTGAACCCTTGTGTTGAGAAGGGGCTACTAGTTGGTTACAGCGAGACTTCTAAGGCATACAAGGAATATATTTTGGCTCGCAAGAGGATCACTGTGAGTAGGGACGTCCAGTTTGATGAGGACAGGGCCTTACAAAGATCTATGGACTTACCAGCAAAAAAGAAGCCAGTACAGGACTCGGGAGTCAAGTTGGAGGAGCCACAGGTACAGGTACAGACACAAGACATAGGTTCTAGTAGTTAGAGGGAGTTAGGTGGACATGATTCTTTAGTCATTGACTTAGAGGATGAGTCGCAGCAGGAGGAGGATATCCAGCAGCAACAACATGTCGACACTAGGCCATGGCCTAAGTGGTTCAGATCCACCGTTCAGGATTCCAAGGAGATGACTCTTCCACAGAGCTCCATGAGACGGAACAAACCACCAGATAGACTTAGCTATATGGCACTAATGACGAAGTTGATTAACTTCGAGCCTTCCAGTTTTGAGGAGGCTACACAACATGATGTGTGGCAACAGGCTATGGTTGAGGGGTATGACTCCATCATGAAAAACCAGGTGTGGGAGGTTGTGTTGAGGTCAGAAGGAAAATGAGTGGTTGGATAGAGGTGGATCTATAAGGTAAAGCATGCAACAGACGGAAGCGTGGAAAAGTACAAGGCGCGCTTCGTGGAAAAGGGATATTCACATAAGGAAGGTATTGACTATGAGGAGACTTTCTCCCTTGTCGCCAGATACTCTTCTATTCGAACTATTCTCTCACTTGCAGCAGAGATGGGATGGCGCATTCAACAGATGGACATGAAGATTTCCTTCCTCAACGAAGTTATAGAGGAGGAGGTATTTATTGAGCAGCCCGAGGGGTTTGAGGTGGTGAACAAGGAGTCGCATGTCTGCAGGTTGTAGAGAGCTCTTTATGGGCTCAAGCAGGCACCTTGGGCATGGTACTCAAGGATTGACAGATATCTACAGGAGATGGGATTCCAGCAGAGGCTGACCACAACCTGTACTTCTTGTCAGGTGAGGTACCTCTCATACTAGTTTTGTATGTAGATGATCTCTTTCTTACAGGAGATGAGAGGCTGATTTACAACAGCAAGTCCAACCTTGTAGTTAAGTTTGAGATGAAAGACCTTGGGTTGATGCATTACTTCCTAGGTATGGAGGTTTGGCAGAGAGATGGGTGCTTCTTCATTGGTCAGCGGAAGTATGCAGTAGAGACCTTGAGGAGATTCAGGATGGAAGACTATGGACCCATGTCCACGCCTTTAGTTACCAACTAGAGGAAGATTGATGCATCGAGTTCAAAAGAGTTTGATACTACATTGTATCGTCAGCTTATCGAGTCACTCATGTATCTGGTCAACACACGATTAGACATTACCTTTGCAGTTAACTCTTTGAGTCGGTTCACGGTGGACCCTAGGAGAATGCATTGGGCAGTTGCAAAGCATGTGCTTCGCCACATCAAAGGCATAGTGGAGTATTGATTGGTTTATGAGCGCAGTGGGAGTATACAGTTAGCAAGCTTCACAGATGTTAACTGGGCAGGATGTGTAGAAGACTGGAAGAGCACTTCAGGTTGTTGCTTCAGCATTGGGTCAGGGGTTGTCTCTTGGTTCAGCACGAAGCAAAAGTCAGTTGAATTAAGCTCGAGAGAGGTTGAGTACATGGCAGCCAGTTTGGCTGCATGTGAAGGGATGTGGTTGAGAAAGTTTCTTTCAGGGTTATTCGAGTGCGAGTTGGAGGCTATGGTAGTTTGATGTCACAATTAGAGTAGCATCAACGTATCGGAGAATCCAATGTTCCATAACCGGAGCAAGCATTTAGACAGCCGGTATCACTTCATGAGAGACTGTGTACAGAAAGGAACCATTCGGTTGGAGTACATTCAGACAGATGAGCAGGTAGTAGATATATTCACTAAGGCACTTTGCAGGCATAGGTTTGTGAAGTTCAGAGAAAAGTTGGGGTTGCTACCGAATCCCTTCCTCATTGAGAGGGAGTGTTAAAAAGTGGCAACAAGCAAGGTATTCTACCATTTGTGAAATATCCCAAATACTGATATTTTCTATTTCTGAACAATTATGCGGATATAACTGGGCTTACAGACTGCCAGCCAAAAATCCCTATTTTATAGG
>LPNX010165521.1:7762-22666 GCA_001517045.1 Pseudotsuga menziesii
CTGTGGAGGGCATACCCATGATGGGTGTGGTAACTGGTATAGGGGCAGATGTACCGCCGGTGGTCCCTGTAATGAAGGGATTAGGATTCACGCCAGCCATGGGGCTAGTGGGGGCAGTGTAAAGAGTGTTCTCGGAATATGGTGACAGAGTCCTGTGCCGCTGACGAGTGGATTCGAGTGACAAGGCTCGAGATCTACGGTGATGACAGGTGGTGTCAAGTGAACCGTGCTGTGGGGGCTCACCTTTGAGGTGACGAGAATGTCTCGGAGAGTCAATGGTGACAAGTGGTTTCAAATATGTGGGTTGTGGTGTCAAAAAAACAACTCAAAAACCCTAATGCAACCGTGTGTGCATAAGGAGAGCTCAAAAAATAAGGCACTCAGGCCAAAAAACAACTCAAAACACCTAGTGTAACTGCGTGCTACAATAGGCGGAGTGCCAACAAAGTGGTCAGAATACCAATAAGCAGTCGGTTTCCTAAAAAAGAAAAATCGGTGGACTCACTAGACCCAGAGGAGGTAAGGGAGCATGCAAACACCTAACTAATAGTATTATGACTCAACTAAGTATATCCTCTGCAAGGTGATGAAATCCAAGTCAGACAATATAAATAGGAAAGTCAAATGGCTAAAGTATCCCCCTACCGGGAGGGACACCGGGTACGCAAACCTAGAAGTATGGCAACTAAGATACCCCGTTCATGACACGTCCAAAAAGGTAAATCTGCTGCTTGGTCCTTTAACCGCAAAATTCCCTATACAGGGATATTCCGAGAACTGCGAAAGGTAGCCCTTCAGTTACTGAATGGATTTCGGTATTCCACTCAGACCTCCGGAACCAATCTCACGACTTCAACCCTCCTAAGGGAGAGGCCTTTTGGTAATCTGGTTGTGACCGTGTCAAAAAATACTAGGGGATTTTGGTACCCTAATGGACAACAACTATGTCTCACGTGTAAATAACCGAGGGGTGTTATTGGAAGCCTATCCCCCCGATCCTACCTAACTACAAAATTCTTTTGTGTTCCTCAAATGAGGTTATAGTGTTGGTTGAGTTAAGTAGATTTTAGGTCTCACTTGATTTAGGGGACAGATTGTGTGCTTGTGAGGTTATGAATCCAAAATAGTTACTCAATAACAATAATAATGTATGAAAAAACTTTAAAAAATTTTACCATGTGAATTTTTTCTGAAATAAATAATGCTAAAAAAAATTTTAAACAATTCTGTAAACAAGGGACAGAAATGGCTGTAGGGATGCAAGTGGAAGAGGTGGCTGTGCAAGTGCAGGAAAAATGGAGGCAAAGTGGCTGAGTTTTGGTGTGGAAACAAAGGCAAAAAACAGTTCGCGGACCGCGGGTATGGGGCGGACTCGCGCGGTCGGACCGCGGGTTTGAAGGCAACAGTCGCGCATAGATCGCTGGTTTTTTGCTATAGTGACGGTCGGACCGTGGGTTTGGAGTGAACAAGCGCGGTCTAGGCCACGGGTTTCTGGCTGAAAGCTGCGGTCGGAGCGCGGCTGTGGCATGAAAAAGCGCGGTTGGGGCGCAACTGGGAAAGTTCAAAGACGCGTCCAGGACGCAGGAAAATGGCCGACAGCGGCGGGCTGGTCGCAGGTTAGGGCCGGAAATGCGCGGTCGGGCCGCGACTGCGGAAGAAAAAAGCGCGGTTTCCGGCGGCCGAAAACGACAGCCGAAAGTACAGTACGGAAAAATTAAATTAAAAAAGACAGCAGAGTCACCAAAACTGTTGCTAGGGTTTTATCCCTAGCTTGTGCAAATGAGCACCTACTAAGGAATATGGATTCCTTAATAGCAGTTCAATGATTTATGAATTAAATAATGTTAAACGGAAATAAAAGCTAATCTAAACATTCATGAAGCAATACAGTAAAAAAGTAAATAACATAAAGCAATAATGGTAAAAGTGAATAATGATCTTTATTGATGTTACCTCCGATGAGGAGGTTGATGGAGTCCGTTGCGTTGGTCCGATGTCGGTAGCTTCGAGCTCCAGGCTGCTTCTTCTCCTTCTCCGATGGTGGAAATGGGCCAAAAAGAGTTCTCAATGGTGAAAGTAGCTTGATGATAAGCTAGGGTTTCAGGAACAATTTCGGCAGAGGCAGGATGCTTATGATTGTGGATATGGAATAATGGGTCTCCATCACTTATTTATAAAACCATATGGTTTAGGTCAGCTTTTTAGGGTTTTAGCTGTTTAGGGTTTTCCTCTTTTTCCTCATTTATTTTATATTTTTTATTCCTTTTTGGATATTTTTGGAGGAAAAAAGGATTTTATAGCCTTTTGGAGGCATTTTAAGCTTTTTGGTAACCTTTTAGATGGTTTTATGGGTTTTTGATGGAGATATGGTAGGAAAGTGGACAAATGAGCCATGTAATGGGGTAGATGAGATAGTTAACCATTTTTGGGTGTTAACAGCCGCCACTCAGTAATATCCATTCGTTTGTATTTAAACCACCTTTCTCCTGCTAATGACAGACCCGTGGCAAGCGCAACTGATCACTCGTCCACTCGGAACCGGAGGTCACCTACCTCAGCCTGAAAATCGACCAAAGACACAGCGAACACCCTCGTAACCTCGGGGTTCGAATCCGAGAACTTACTGATAAATGGCAGCCATCCGACAGTCTTGACCTTGGCTAACAGCTCAGGGTTTGAGTCCAAAATCTTCATCTCACAGGGTTCAATTCTCACTACTGGCGCCATAACTAACTGTGTAAAGGCATGTAACCGCACACAGAACAAATACCACAGCTCGGCACAAGACAGTGAACCAAATATTGAGCACTCAGGGTGAAGTCCCAGCAGGAAGAACAAGCAACGAAACCCAAACCCGTAATAAACACAAAATGCTATGAACAAATGCAGACTAAACCCCTGAACACTCGACATGGGCGGAGACATTATCGCTCAGAGAGGTAATCGAGTAATGAGGAATGACGGTCGAAGACTCCAGATAACTCATGTTATCATAATTTATCCATCATTAATGACATGAAACCTTTCGATGTACACGAAACAGGTGTTCGATTAATAGATAGCCACGATGAAAGACAAGTACTGGGAATTGAATGTGATGGACAGAGCTCGGTACCAATGTAATGATACCATATCGACTACGCGGTAGGTGGATCGAATTCCAAGGCGATGGCACAAGTCGAAATAATCATAAGGATTGAACCTTTGAACGTCAATGCCTAAACCTTACAGTATAATAATGTTAACCCCCGAATGTGGCGAGCATGTGATAATAATACAAACCATTATGTCGAAACCAGACTTAGCAATATAGACCATAAAAATCAACATTAACGGTTATGATAATATCGACTATGGTTTGGAATCGGAAAAGTAAACTTAGGATATGATGTGTTTATACAAAATATTTGTCTTTCTAGACCTTATCCAAGTTGCAACAGGCTTACCATGCATACTCCTTAATTTACCTTCGAATGAAATCTATGATAATGTGACAAATCATACCAAGATCAATCCTTCTAATGTCGCAACCTTATCAATATTTATAGTAACAAAATCAAATAACAAAATCATTTGATAATGTTTTGGATAAGATTTCAAGACTAGGATGATGATAAAAGATATGGGAATTATTAATACTCATCCTTTGATCTTTAAGTGTAAATCCACCCAAAATAACAACTTCATAATAGAGAATTTGTCAACTAATATATAGTTCACAAAGGTTGCTTAAAAATATGGAATTTCACTGAATCAGTAGCTCACGGAAAGCCACCCTTTTAGTAGCTAATGATTTGTTCAGTTTACCATGAGAAATTCTAGCATTTCATCGAAACAAAATGGGATTTTGTTTGATGAAATATGCTTTTTTAAGGGCTGTTGAGCAGAGGCACAACAGATGGCGACTGGCTGGGTGGAACAGTTATCTCTGTTTCTTAACCTGAAATCATGCACAGCAAGAAATCAAATCCTTCATATAAACCATGATAAAGAGATCGCTATTTTAACATCTCAAACAGATTCAAGCATTTCACAGTTCTAAGAATTACCAGAAATCTGAAGTTCTAACTGTTTATTCAATGGAAATTAGGTTTCTAACAAAAATCAGTCCATGAGAAGTAAGACATTAAATGGCTTGGTTTTAAAGAATAAAATCTCAATACCACAAGCATGGCCCTGCTGCCAGCAGGCATCCATAGCCTCGACAGGGTTGCTTTGAAACCCACAGAATGCCAGTATCCCATCTGCTAGTTATAAATATACAAGTCTGGTCAGGTTGAGTTGTTACCATTGCTTTTCCTTTTCTTTTTCCTTTTTTTTTTTTATATATAACACTCCTGAAGGCCATGGTTCTGGCTTGGTAACCAGATGGAAACCATGTCAGTCACTAATCTACATCACAGTAAATAAACCGGCTCGTAATGAGACCTTTTATCCCTCAGTGTTTTTCCAAGGGCCATTGCCCAAGCTTGGTGACCAAAAATGACAATGTTACTGAATGCAAACCTATGATCCTGAACAGATCGGCTCGTCATGAGACCTTTTGTCCTTCAGTTTATTTTGAGGAAACCCCAACCATATCCAGACTGTAGTAAGATTTAATCTGCAGTGAGATTGTCTTAACAGATGGGGAGGCAAATCTGATTCTCTTTACGAGAAGGGATGGCGTAAAAGACTTAAATAGATAACCTAAACCAAAAGTGCCTTAGTCCTCTAGGAAAATTCTTTGCAGAGACTAGTTTTGTTAATATCAAACATGATTTAATAGTCTCTGGTAAAACCTAGTACGATGAAAACCCATTCTCTGTTCAAGAAGTAAAACAGTATGGTATTTTCTAGAATAGTGATGTCTTTATGCATGATTTACAGATCAATTACAGAGCTTGAAAACAGTCATCAGTTTGAAGTTTGATAAATTGATCAGAGTCAAAACATGCAAATCAAACAGCAAACAAATCTGAGAAAATAGGTAAAATAAACAGACCAAAAAAAAGAAATCACAACAAAATCTACAAACCAAGCACATGAGTTAAATCAAGATCTCATCAAATGGAAAATGGGTTTAACAACCTATGACTGATTACCAGCAAAGAAAATAAGAGATTAAAATAGATTAACATGTTTTAAAGATTTTTATCCCTTATTTTTTAAAATCTTTCAATTAAGTCAAAGTTGTTTTTTAATAATTGATGGGATGTCAATCTAATGTGTTTTATTCAGAAGTAAAAATAACAAAATAAATCCTAATGATTATGCAGCTATAAAAGGTGAAAGGTTCTTTGTTTTAATGAGAGGATTAAAAAAAAAACGAGAGGAAGTGAAGAACTGCTTCCCTGATAATGATGTCGTCATCTCATTGTTAAAATGATGTTGTCGCAACTCCATATATCTGCATTTATTCAAATGTAAACAAACATAAATCATTCTAAATTATAAACCTAACCTAAACTAATAAAATAAAATATAGCTAAACTAAGTAAACGAAAATTTCCAATGAAGCCATCGTAATAACTCCAATCCTGCAAAATCAAACAAAATGAAAATCAACAATAAGAACTGAAGTATGTTGAAACCAAAGATAAACAAATCAGACATACCCTCTTGATTTTCAAAAAACACAGTAAATGCAACTTTACCATTCTCTGGAAACTTCGCAAGAAAAGATCTCTCGAGCCAATCTGCAATCCTATCATAATATGTGTGATTAGTAAAATAGGATTGTTCGAAAGAATATGGTAATGACAGAAATATATAGTGAGGGTTTTGTGCTAAAATTTTGTGCACAAAATCATGTGAAAGAAACTCAAAGTTCAACAATCCTTGTTGTAGAACTTTCTCCCTACGAATATCATCTTGCAAACAAACACCTCGTTTGAAAACATCACCGAATTCAGATTCAATTTTCTTAAATTCAAGTTCAAGAGTGTTCTCCGCATTATGATTAATATCCTGATCAATTTGATAGGGATTAGATTCCTCATAATCACTAACTTGAGATGAACAAATGGAATCCAACAAGGTAGGTGGAAAATCATCATTAATTGTTGTAAGATGTAAATTATTAATATGGTTATGATCAATATTGACTTTACCTGTTCCATATTGATTTTCAAACCCAAGTGACTGATCACGATAAGATTGTTGATCCAAGAATTTCGATGAATCATAAGAGACTTCTTCAAGTCTGCTTGTTTGAATATTTCCTAATTCCCATGTATATAATTGAGAAAATGTTTCATGGGAAGAAAGATTAATCTCTTCATTTTCTAAATGCAAATCATGATTGTATCGTACCGCATACAATTGTGACAATGCAGAATCAAAGTCATAAGAATATGAACTATGCATTGCCTCTTGATTAAAAATATCAGGGTACAAAGAAAAGTATGTTGAAGCATTAAGAGAATGAAATTCTTTTCATGGACAAGAAAGATTATCATAAGAAGACTCTTCATTGGATAGTTCCTCTTCAAAAGATGAGTCTATGGGTGGTTTGGTTTCTTCTGCTAGGATAGATTGATTAATATCCATGACACGATCTACAGTAAAATCTGAACATAACAAGTTATCTGAGACTTTACTATGTTCATCATGAGAATATAAATGTGATAGAAAGTCATTGGATTCTTTAGAATAAGAAGAATCGGGAACTAATGGAGATGTGATAAAATGATCAATGATAAGATCTCCACAGGATGAATCTCGAATCTCTTTAGCCAAACTAGAAGTTTTAGATTCAATTTCTTTTGTTTCTGAAATAGAAGTAGTATCTTTTAAAACATGACAATTTTCTTCATAAACTTCTTTCTCATTCAACGAAGATATGGACATATCATAATTTGAAGTATCATGTTCTTTAAAATCCATATCCGTCAAAGTGAAAAACGTTGTCATACAAGGCTGGTTTTCTTCCACTTATAAATTTTCATAATTTTCATGAAAAACTAAATCAACCTGTGAATAATCATTTAATAAAAATTTAGATTGATTAGCTTTTAAATCTTGTTCATTTGAAAAAATCAAATGATGAATCCATTCACCCAAACAAGGAATATCTTTCAAAGGAAACATGTAACAAAGATGAAGAAATCTATTAATGAAGTCTTCCACTGATTCATCTTTGTCTTTCCTTAAATTTTTTAATTGAGTGCACAAATTAATGAAATCATAATCCCCAAAAGAAACTAAGAATTCACCAATTAATTGTTCAAGAGAATGGATAGAAGCTACGGGCAAGGTTTCACACCATTTCTTAACTCGTCCTTCAAAAGTAAGAGTCAAACATATGCACAACACATCTTTATCAGTAATCTTGTGAAAGATACAATGATCAATAAATTGTGAAACATGTTCATATGCTGATGTTACTCCCTCACCATTAAACTTGTTTTCTGTTAAAAGATCAAGCATACTCACTGGAGCATAAAAAATGATTTTTCGAGAAAAACATATCCAAATCGGAACAGAAGCCATTAATCAATGATATAGCTTCAGTAGATTAACTTAGCATCTACTGGCCCTCCTTCTAGCGCCATTTTTGACGTGGCATAAATGACTATGCACGCAACGGGGAAGACAACCCATACCGGGATCCTTAGAACAGGTTCCAAGCTGTTTGGGATGGTTGTTTCCGACAGTTTTAAAGGCTCTGTTAGCCTGAAAGTCTAAAAATAAAGCTACTATCCTAATTAATTAGATCTATACTTATCTCTGTACAAGTTAATAAATGTTATTAATTACAAAATAACTCAAATAAATTGAATCAGTTTATACCAAAACACCAGATGTTAAATAACTATCCACAGAGCTTGTTAAGTCATAAAGATACATCATATACATTAATTACAAGATAAACAGAAAAATATGAATGTGATATGAAAACATCCGATTCAATGAAATTTTTAAATAATATAATTAACAGAACAGAGAAACATTCACCTAATCTAATTCCTATCCTGATCAGGAGCGGTAAAAATTTAACCCTATATCAGATCTACTAATGAAACTATTGCATTAACAATCCTGAAAGTATTCAAAAGAAATTCTGAGATTAACAAGATAATACAATAGGAACATATGCCACGAATAGAATGATGTCAAACATTAGTAAACCAGAATCAGTATAAGTCGACAATTGTATAAAATATATTTGCATAATTCATAAAAGAGATTATAGCAAACATTAATAATATGGAAAAAATAAACAACAAGACTAAGTGATACAATACACACATATACAAAGTAAAAATACTGTAAATATATATAGGTATCACCAGTTTAACAATCTGTAGCTGCTGACAGCAAACTGTCTTGAGTCACAGGGAAATCAAACAGCAGTCTTGTCCCTTTCTTCTCCAAACTATCGACCTCCCTTCCCACATGCTATCTCCCCTTTAAATACATGTAATCTCCAAAGATAAACAGTCCTAAAAACTAGAGATAGCAAAATCGAAACCTTTAACCGATTTCACTTAAAAATGACAAGTAAGACATGTCATTTTTCCATATACGTGGAAATGGTAAAGATTCGATCCATAAATATCAAAAACATCAACGATGAAACAACACCTAGAAAACCTGTTAATCGCTTTGTTCTGATTATGTGGGGATCATCCAAAAACAAACAGCCATCAAAATCCGAGCAAAAACAGCACCAGATCGCCTGCGATACAACACGTAAACATGATATAATTAACACACATACTAAAATTGAAATGAAAAAAACTATATAATAAACAAAAATAAAACAAGTCAATACCTGTACAAATATAACCTGATCATCATAACTTCAAAAATTTGAAACCAATAGCAAATATACCCCAAAACATCACAATTTTACAGGAGCATTGAAGACTTAGATGTTCACACCACTCGATTGACTCTGCGACTGACTCTTATACTGCATAAGCGCAACCTGAGCATTAAGCTCCCGTACCTTCTCTTCGTTCTTATAATTTTCATTATGTAATTTAAGAACCCTTATAATCAGCTTGTTCTTGTGATTTTTTAAACGCAAGAGATGCTTATCACTCAAGTCTACTTTTTCCTTTAACTTAAGATTATCGGCCTCCATCAAATCGCGATTAGCTACTACCTCATTCACCCTATCTTCCATCCAGCATATCTTGTCTAAGAGACACTTAATAAACAATGGGTGCATCATATCCCCAACGTCATGAAAACCGGGTGAGCTTGTCTCTACAGGCTTCTCTTTAGCTGGACAGGGTCCACCCGAATGTCTTTATCATACGTACGAAAGCTATCATCAGCAAGGGTAGAAATGAACTCATGCTCAGTATTATCACTAGCAGGCAAAACAAGGTCTTCTGCTTCATCATCAATCACGACAGTCTCAACTTGAACACTATTAGTCATGGGTGGCTTACCAATATTACCTTTGGCCATACTCCTAGTAAATCTTCCTATCAATTTAGCTTTTGACCTGTTACTTCCCCGATTACATGTTTTGTCAACACTATTTTTTGGTGTAACTGGTGACAAAGTTGAAGACTTCCTCATTCTTTTAGAAACTAGAGGGGTACCCGGGCTCTTTACTAGAGTGGACACAGGGTCGTGACAAGCTTTAGGGCTCTTACGGCCAGGAGGGTTTAACAGAGGCTCTTGTAAAGGAGGAACTGAAACATGGTTCGGCTCTTGATGCTTATTGCATTCCTCGGGGTTGTCAAACTGGCAGTGGCAGAAGGCCAAAAAACCATTAGACTCAATGAATTCATCCCAGGACCGGTTTGACTTTAACATCTCCCTCTCAATTAACATTCGGACCAAACCATGGTGGAACAGGATATGACTAACATGCTTCGGGCCTTTCTTAATTGCAGCAGACATTTTAAATAAGCTTTGAAGTACATAGTAAGGGAGATTCAAAGGAAAACCAATAAACGCGGACATTAACCTGAGATGGTAGACGTATGCTGAAGAGAGGCGACCTTCACAGGTCACGTATCTGTGAAGCAAATCGAGGACAGGGCTCCATTCCTTTTTGAAGTATCTGCGGGCTACTCCACTTCATAACGATACCTCTTGACAGGGGTTTTTCAGTAGCTGCCGCCACTCAGTAATGTCCATTCATTTGTATTTAAACCACCTTTCTCCTGCTAATGATATACCCGTGGCAAGCGCAACTGATCGCTCGTCCACTCGAAACCGGAGGTCACCTACCTCAGCCTGAAAATCGACCAAAGACACAGCGAACACCCTCGTAACCTCGGGGTTTGAATCCTAGAACTTACTGATAAACGGTAGCCATCCGACAGTCTCGACCTTGGCTAACAGCTCAGGGTTTGAGTCCAAAAGTTTCATCTCACAGGGTTCGATTCTCACTACTGGCGCCATAACTAACTGTGTAAAGGCATGTAACCGCACACAGAACAAATACCACAGCTTGGCACAAGACAGTGAACCAGATATTAAGCACTCAGGGTGAAGTACCAGTAGGAAGAACAAGCAACGAAACACAAACCCGTAATAAACACAAAATTCTATGAACAAACGCAGACTAAACCCCTGAACACTCGGCATGGGCAGAGACATTATCGCTCAGAGAGGTAATCGAGTAATGAGGAATGATGGTCGAAGACTCCAGATAACTCATGTTATCATAATTTATCCATCGTTAGTGACATGAAACCTTTCGCTGTACACGAAACAGGTGTTCGATTAACAGATAGCCACGATGAAAGACAAGTACTGGGAATTGAATGTGATGGACAGAGTTCAGTACCAATTTAATGATACCATATCGACTACGCGGTAGGTGGATCGAATTCGGAGGTGATGGCACAAGTCGAAATAATCATAAGGATTGAACCTTTGAACGTCAATGCGTAAACCTTACAGTATAATAATGTTAACCCCCGAAGGTGGCGAGCATGTGATAATAATACAAACCATTACGTCGAAACCAGACTTAGGAATATAGACCATAAAAATCAACATTAACGGTTATGATAATATCGACTATGGTTTGGAATCGGAAAAGTAAACTTAGGATATGATGTGTTTATACAAAATATTTGTCTTTCTAGACCTTATCCAAGTTGCAACAGGCTTACCATGCATACTCCTTAATTTACCTTCGAATGAAATCTATGATAATGTGACAAATCATACCAAGATCAATCCTTCTAATGTCGCAACCTTATCAATATTTATAGTAACAAAATCAAATAACAAAATCATTTGATAATGTTTTGGATAAGATTTCAAGACTAGGATGATGATAAAAGATATGGGAATTATTAATACTCATCCTTTTATCTTTAACTGTAAGTCCACCCAAAATAATAACTTCATAATAGAGAATTTGTCAACTAATATATAGTTCACAAAGGTTGCTTAAAAATATGGAATTTCACTGAATCAGTAGCTCACGGAAAGCCACCCTTTTAGTAGCTAATGATTTGTTCAGTTTACCATGAGAAATTCTAGCATTTCATCGAAACAAAATGGGATTTTGTTTGATGAAATATGCTTTTTTAAGGGCTGTTGAGCAGAGGCACAAAAAGACCTTTTCTCATCAGAGATGCAATCATCTTCTTCTTCCATTCTGAATAGTTTGTGAATAGGGTGAGAAGAGGAACTGATGAATTCATTTCGAAGTTGTACCTGCAAAACAAAACAAAGGGCCATCGTAAGGTTGGAAAACCTACACATTTTAGGTTTTCATCACACCCAGCATAGTTTATCAAGCTTGATCAACAATTCCTTAACTTGGGGTACGAAGTGGTAAACCTTCTACTTCTGGTGTAGAGCTGGAAGGAGCAATTTTGCTCAAAAATGATCCAATAGGAGATATTTGGAGGAGAGGTGCCTTGTCTGTCGAGGCTCTGATACCATATTAAATTGAGCACATAGATATGTGGACAAACACACAACTCACAAGATAGCTCACACAATTTACTCAGTTATTGAAGAATGAACAATGCAAAAATGGCTTGCAGTAGTGAATTATTTTCATTAATCAAAGACTAATTAGATAATAATTACAATGAAGTATAATGGATTAAATAGCCACATGAAATTTAGATCCACGTGAGGAAATTCGAATTGATTAGACTCTACTTGACTGCAGGTAACTAAGACCTTGTCTAAATCAATGTTAGAGGACTCAATAGTTAACTTACCTTGTCTAAACCATTACCAAAGTTCAACAGAGTTCTAGAACGCAACTCAAGTGTCTACTTCAGTGTTGACTAAGGCTAAATAACTGTGGTAGGTGATAAATGCACCTCTCTTGCATGCATCCATGCAAACCTAGCGCTAACTGAATGTAGAGGACTAGAACTGAATGTAACTGACTCCTAACTCAGCTTGACTAGTCACCAACTGAACTCAACTGATGAAGGTTGGTATAAACATTCCCAGTGGCTCCTAAATTATAGGGATTGGTCTAGAAGGCTCCTAAAATAATTCATGCAAGTGAAATCAGTGGTAGTAGACCTCAATTAGTGTTCCCCACATTTTAGTAACTAGAACATGTGCCCCAATTAGGCCAAGTGGACCCAATGGTGCTAGTGACTAAAAATAGACTGGATGGACTCCTGATTTAGACATATGACCAAATTGGACAAGGGAGGATTAATAATCCTAACACCACCCCTGAATGCTAACTTGAAAAATATGTTGGACCTGGTAACTAAGAACATAGGTCACCCATTACATCAAGTAAAATAAATTAACTACTCAATACAAGGAGCTGGGGAAAAAACCACATGGTAAAAAATCCCCCCCTCTAATTAAGCAGGTAGAATAAGGATCAATCTGGTTCTTTTGTGCATAGGTATCCTGGGGCTTGGCATGTAAACCTCTCCATCATTATGTCCAGAGGAATCTTCCTCTTTGGAAGAAGAATGATATGCTCAACTAAATCAGAAATATAGACAATTGTCGGATGAAGACTAGACCCATGTAGAGCAACTGAAGTCAACTGATAAGTCAAAAAAGGTTCTTGAGGATTCAGAACATGCGATGAACACTCAAGAAACTGATATGTTTCATCCATGAACAGAAAACCATGAGTGTTAATATTAGCCCCAAGTGTTAGGAGCAAGTGTTCAGGCAAATGCAAAATGTCTTCCTCTTTACTAGTTTTGTGTGGATATGAGCATGTGATCAATGGTAGAGAAGCACTGGGACTAGTGAGAGAAAATTATTGAGCTCCATAGTATGATATATCTTCTGAAATATCTAATGAATCAAATAATAAAATATCAGCAACCTCATAAGAGGAAACTAACACCAAATCCCTAGCAGCTGTTTTGAAGAGAAATTGCGGTACTTGATTTTTCACACCAGAATTGGTGAGAGCAGTGACAAGCATGACTGAAAGATATTGGATTTTAAAATTTGAACCAAATAATATCATATCATAAATTAAATTGTATCTAAATAGCTTCAAAATAGATCCAAAACTCTGAAATGAAATGAAATCCCCAGCGGCAGTTTTGTAGGAGACTTGCGGTACTTGTTTCTTCACACCGTTGATGAAAACAACTACAAGCAGTACTAAAAGATAATGAATTTGAAATATTAAACCAAGAATTATCAGATCAGATCCAAGTAATATCATATCAGATCCAATAAGGTTCATATCAGATCCAAAGAAATGGTCAATGGAGACGGCGGATGCACAACTTTCTTCTTCTTCAAAATTCTGAATTTTGGTACATGCAATCTTGCAGGAATTTGCTGGAAGATATAGATCAAGGGGAGCGAATGGATCACTCTGGTAATTTGATATTTCTTCCAAAATATCCAACGTATTACATATTTTCACACTAGCAGCAACATTAGAGAGAGAAAAATCAAATTCCTCTTCACTTTTGGAAGCAATTATTGACAAATTTTGCGCAGAATTCAAAGGAAAATCACCAATGAATGTTTGCATGGAAGTGCAACAGTATTTTTCTTCAATATCAAAGATTCAAATTTATTCTTCTATTTCATCCATATTAGAAGATGAGATATCAGAGATCTCATAAACTTCTAGAGCATCAAGAGAAGGAGTCACTGCAAGGAGACTATCTTCAATTCGAATTGACTGTGTAGAAGCTTCTGCTTCTCAGTTCATTTTGAACAACTTCATCAGAGAGCACGAAGGCTGAGATTTTTGGATCAAGGATAATTATGGTGCTGGATGTGCTCTCCAAAGTGATATTATGATCCTCATCAATCATTTCAAAGGTTATGTCCAATCTTGTCCATAGTTCCTTTGGGTCTTCAATAGATCTACTGAGGTAGCACAAGCTAGGAGAAAGACACAGTGCTATTGTTCCAAAAGCTACATCGTATTTATTCAGCCAGTCATTCTCACTAAAACACTCTTCAGCGAGTCCAATAGACACCCCATAGAGCCCTCCTCTGATCAGAGATGCAATCATCTTCTTCTTCCATTCTGAAGAGTTTGTGACTAGGGTGAGAAGAGGAAATGATGAATTCATTTCGAAGTTGTAGATGCAAAACAAAACAAAGGGGCACCGTAAGGTTGGACAGCCTGCACATTTCAGGTTTTCATCACACCCAACATGTTTGATTAAGCTCGATCAACAATTCCTTAACTTGGGCTATTAAGTGGTGAACCTTCTGCTTCTAGTGCAGAGCTGGAAGGAGCAATTTTTCTCAAAAATGATCTAGTATGAGATATGAGGAGGAGAAGTTTGTTAACACCCAAAAATGGTTAACTACCTCATCTACCTCACTACATGGCTCATTTTTCCATTTGCCTACCATATTTCCCATAAAATCCCACTAAAAAGCCTCCAAAAGGCCAAAAAACCCCTTTTTCGTCCAAAAATAACCAAAATTCCTTTAAAAATAGCAAAAATCCCCAAAAGGGGAGAAAAGGAATAAAAATAATGAGAAAAAAGGAGGAAAACCCTAAAACAG
>LPNX010165547.1:0-110900 GCA_001517045.1 Pseudotsuga menziesii
ACTGGTTTAACTAGTGCTGTTGGAAATAATGCTACTGGAAATGATCCTGGGATTGCTAGGAATTAGGCTCCTTCAACTTATGATTCAACCGCTGGTGCAACTACTTATGGATTGTTTTCATGCTGTTTTTGCCGGTGGGGGCTGGGAATCCCGGTTCGTTAGTTCTATCATAAACCTGGTATCTATTAACCATGTTGATCCTTGCTTTTATTCTTACGGCCAACATAGAAAGGAAGGCTATATTGCCTCCCTGACTGTCACTACCTACTAGCTTTATACCATGTGTATGGTGATGATCCTCAAAAAGGTCATCATATATAGTTTATAGAAGATCAATTAGCTCTCATATTATGAGCATCCTTCAACAACTTCACCTAAAATAATATCACAGTTTTTTACTTATATTGTGCCCATGCACTATGTGTCTACCTCCACTCACTGTGAAGCAGTCACTCCCACTCAGTGCAAGTCTATTACTATAGAACTACCTCCTGCCCCCTTTGGATTGGAGGCGGGAAATAACTGTTCTCCTTTGGGGCATGTTCTTCTATTTAATCCCCCCTACATTACAGTAACTCTGTGGCTTCAACTTCATTATTCCCCATGATGAAGAATTATTTAATGCCCTTAGTTCTTTCAATAGTCCTAGCGAGGGACTTTACTTAGATCCCCGTAGTGACTTTGTGCATTGTTTCTACTCCCTCTTAACCAGGAACACTTATTTAGCTTGACCAACATTCTTCGAGACCTATTCCCACCCCTCAGGTCACTGATTTGGTTCCTATGCGAGAGGTTGTCAACTAGTTTCGAGTTTTCACTTCTCCCACAGATGTTCGTCACCATTTAGAATATGATCTCCTTTTTAAGATTATATTATGTGGATTCCCGGCCTTAAATTACCTTTTATTAGGCCTTTGGACTATCATCTTAGGTATTTGGCATTAACTCTCCCCCCCCCAGTATTCCTCCATGGATGTTGGGGTAGTAATGTTTTTTTACTTACATCCTCATCGACTTAGATCACAAAACAACCTAGATCTACATTGTACTCTCTGCGGGAACCTCCATTACACTCTTTTGTGTCCATTGGCCCCCATGTCACTCTATTATGAACCCCATGGCTTATTATGATTGACCCGTTCATATGGCATCAGCGCATGATTTTGAGTGCTAAAAACTGACGAACGAAAAATGACCTTATCCCTTTCAAGTCTAAGGTGTGGTAGGAACTAAAATGCAAACGATCACCTATTGCGTGTCTACACATCGTCATGGCATGCAGCCGACCCTTGTGTTGGAAGTTTTTATATAACACTTCTGTTGATAAGTAGGAGGGGGAATCGAAAAGAATGATTTATTTTTGCATATCAACATTGAAGGGCTCACTATCTACTAACCCTTCAAAGCGAAATGGGCTTATAAATATTTAATATATATATTTTTTAAAAAAAATTCACTGCCGTCGCTTAAGCGACAGCTATCTCTGTCGTTTTTGCGACGCCTTCCCATGCTATCTGTCGCAAATGCGACGGTTTTTGGTGATACGTGGCACTCCAAAACTAGTCATAGGTGTCGCAAATGCGACGCCTCTTCTTCATCACCGTCGCTTAAGCGACAGCTATCTCTGTCGTTTTTGCGACGCCTTCCCATGCCATCTGTTGCAAATGCGATGGTTTTTGGTGATACGTGGCACTCGAAAACTAGTCATAGGTGTCGCAAATGCGACACCTCGTCTTCATCTCCGTCTCTTAAGCGACAGATATAGATGTCGTTTTTGCGACGGTCGGTGATGCTAGCTGTCGCAAATGAGACGGTTATTGGTGACACCCAGATGCTTAAAAATCAGATATATCTGTCGCAAATGCGACGACTCTTCTCCATTTCCGTCGCTTAAGCGACAGCTATATCTGTCGTATTTGCGACGCTTACTCTCCAAAGAAATGGTTTAAGCGACGGTTATACCTGTCGCTTATCCGACGGTTGACATTTAACCAATGGTTAGTTAAGTGTCTCTTAACCGACGGTTAGTTAAGTGTCGGATAACCGACGCCATGTGTCCGACGCTTAAGAAAAAATCAAAGTGTCGTACGTGCGACAGGAAAGTGTCGAAAATCCGACATGACGGCCGTTGGATTTTGGGTCGAAATGTAGTAGTGATAAGATCCTGAGGTTCGACATGGTATGATAGGATGGACAGATTACTGATGACTCTAGGCTTTGCTGAGAGTAAAGAGGATTCCAACCTTTGCTTCAAGTTTGAAGGTGGAATACCAATGATGCTCCTATAATATTTCCATGAATTGTTCTTGGCAGAAAATCGGAACTCATTAAATTTGCAAGAAGAAGACTTGTTTCCTAGTTCGAGATAAAGGACTTGGGGATGATGCACTACGTTCTAGGCATGGAGGTGTGGAAAAGGGAAGTATGCAGTAGATATCCTGAAAAGGTTCAGGATGATGGACTGCAAGGCCATGATAACATCTATGGCATTGAACCTGAAGCTATTGAGTATTGCTTCATCAGAGTCGGTTGATGCCATGATGTATCGTCAAATGATTTACCTAACAAATATGAGACCAGATATTTGATTTGTTGTAAACACATTGAGACATGTTCACCTGATGGTTAAAAAGCATGCAGTGAGGTACCTAAAGGGTACATTTGAGTATGGGATCAAGTGTGATCTCTTGGCTTGGCAGGATGGAGTCCTGCATGGCATTGAGTACAGCTAAGGAAAAAGATGTTTCCACTTGCTATTTGGGAGGAAGTATGTTTCTTTTGAAAAATACTATTTGTTTTGGTTGATCTGACTTGCATTTTTGTATGATGTAGAGAGGAGCAGTGATCCAGATCGATATCTCTCAAAAGATATATTTCTAGCATAGTTGACGAGACAAGTTGTCTGAGCATAAATCCCGGTGAAGCTCGTAGGTTGCTCAGACGTAAATGGTCCTGTAGGTTGTCCTCAGATGTAATCAGTCCTAATGAAGCTCATAGGTTATCCTTGGATGTAATCAGACCTAATGTCATTATATGCTAGAAATGGCCAAAGTGAAGTTCAAGTACATCAGGGAGAACCTTGGTGTTCTCCAATTCGAGGTTCCCTCCAAAGGAAAATGATGATACCTAGATCCATTCTGACATGGTGACATGATTAGGTTCCTTCCATGGTCAGATGTAAGGGCTGAACCATTCTAACATGGTGAGAGGATTTGGTTCCTTCCATATCAGATGTGAGTGTTGAGCCATTCTGATGTGACTACAGAATTGGTTCCTACATGATCAAATATAAGTGTTGAATGTTATTCTTGGAATGGAGGCACCTGATCAGTTACCAGGAATACTTAGTCTGGGACTGAGGGCCATTCTGATATGACTGTGGGATTTAGTATTACATGATCAAATATGAGTGCATGGCCATTTTGATGTGATTTGAGGGATGTGTTCCCACTTGATAAGATATAAGGGCTGATTCCATTCTTTGGGAGAATGGAGGCACCTAGAGAGTTACTAGGAATCCTTAGTATGGGACTAAGATCCCTTTTGATGCGATGTTTTCAAACATGTTCGAATGTAAGTGCAGATCCTTTCTGACAAGATGAGGTTAGAAGTAAGTGCAGAGCATTTTTGACAAGATGAGGTTGGATGTAAGTGCAGAGCCTTTCTAACAAGATGAGGTCGGATGTAAGTGTAGAGCCTTTCTAACAAGATGAGGTCAGATGTGAGTATTGGATGTGCCTTTTTGACATGATGAGGTCAAATGTAAGAGATGGGTGGGCCATTGTGACTTAGGGTTAGATATAATTGCTAGAGACCTACATGAAGGCTAGGCCTACAACCAGCATGAAAAAGGGTTGGCTCTGTAGAACTTCATATGACAAGAATAATGAATAGATAACACCATTTGATTGAGATAGAAGAAGTAGTAATGATGATGATGATTCAGTGATGATCCAGACTTGATGATGATCCAGAATTGATGATCTAGAACAAGTGATGAACTAGACTTGATGATGATCTAGAAATGAAGATCTAGATCAAGTGATGATCTAGACTTGATGATGATCCAGCAGTGATGATCCAGATCAACTGATGATCTAGACTTGATGATGATCCAGCAGTGACGATGTAGATCAAGTGATGATCCAGACTTGATGATGATCTATCAGTGACAAACCATAGCAAGTGATGATCCAGACTTGATGATGATCTAGCAGTGATTATCTAGATCAAGTGATGATCTAGACTCGATGGTGATCCAGTGATGATCCAAATCCAGTGATGATCCAGACTTGATGAATATGACTTGACAATGAAGATGAATTGCCGATGAAGATGACTTGATAATGAAGATGACTTGAAAATGAAGATGACTTGAAGATGAAGATTACTTGATGATGATCCAGATCGAGTGATGATCCAGATCTAGGTGAAGATGACTTGAAGATGAAGGTGACTTGAAGATAGAGATGACTTGAAGGTGAAGATGACGAATACTCGATGATGATCCAGATGATACAAAGAAAAAGACTTGTGTTGATAAATTGTGTCAATAGAATACCTTCCTAGTTAAGAGGGAGTGTTGATGTATTTGTAACTTCAGAATGTATTCACTTGTATATCTTATGTATTGTACCCAGATGTTTATTACAAGAAGTATCTATAATGTAATTGAGTCATGTCATGCCCCAATGTTCCGATCAGGAGATTCAATAATGTAATAAGTCATGTAAATTCATTGAGGTTAACCCTCCATTGTAAGTCAGGGCAATAGTCCCCATAGTTGTGTCAAGGTTAACCCTCCTTGTTGATTGGAGGGAAAATTCCCCACAGTTGTGGGGTACTAGGGTTATTAGACTCTCCTAGAGATGTCGCCTCTAGTAAGTAATTTTTAAGTGGGGCCGACATGTTAAAGTGGACATTAAGTGAACAAAAGAATATAAATAGAGAGTGAGCCTCTCTATTTATCACACACACACTCACTCGTTGGGGTGCATGAGTGAGAGAGGAGAAGCTCTCTCAAGTGTGAGAGAGAGAACAAGTTGTGGAGATCATATTTTCTATTTTTGGGTTTTACTGCTGCCATTGGTGCTCATTCTATCTCTGAGGAAGTTATGGGGTTTTCTCCTTTATGGTTTCCCCAAGGAAAATTCTTTGTGTTTCTTATCTCTTGTGTTTATTGTTGTGCATGTTATCCTCTCAGTTGAAGATCCTAAAATAATGCTAGCTTGAATGATAAAAATTTAACACAACCAAAGCATCCCTCCATAAAATCAAGCCAACAATTGCTTTATGCATGCATGGGCTTCATTCAATTTCCCAAAATGAGGCATATTGATGAGCCCCAACAATATCGATTAATCTAACCCACTTTCCCATGGTTGAGGAATTCGCTGAATTAGGGCACTAGGCCCCATCAAGATTGACTCATAGGGATTATCCCTGACATATTTGAGTAGTAGTAGGTCATGGTATTAAAATTTAAACCTTATTAACGTAGGGATGATGTCGATCAAGCACTTCATCCCCTTTGGCAGTGACAACAATTTTGGTGGGTACTTCTGATTCTTTGACGACCTCCTTGGCTTGGCTCCTAGATTTGTAGGAGTGACATAGCCCAAAATTTCATGGATAGAGGCACCTTGAGGTGTTGCAGACTCAACAACACCTGAGATTGATGGCCCAGTCTGTGCAGTGATTTCTCCTTGTACTCTCACCGAGGTGCGAGTTTGCCTCTTCTGTGGTGGCGTGGGGCTCGGCCTCTAATCCTGTCACTTCCACTTGGGAATGGATGAAAAAATGACTGGTATACTCATAATATCTTCTTCAATAGCCATGTGTTGAATCGGGGACTCATACTCACTTGAAATCTCAATGGAGTCAAGGTTGCTCAGCATGCCTAACACCTCAACCCTTCAACTACACTCGATGGCTCTAACCTGAAACACTACAACACACTCAAAAGTTATCACCACACTACACAATACCTACTCTGTTTCCCACTCTCTACTTGGTGAACTAAAAAATGCCATCCTTACGCATCCCGCGCGTTGTTTTATAGCCATCCCCAATCCAAATTTCATCATTCCCAAATCTGTTCTTACCATTATTGCTAAATCTAGTATTAATGACGCCAAATCCATCGGTGATCTCACTCCTCTAATGGTGGGACCACTCATTAATATGGGTCACTTCAACAAGCACCGCTAGCCATCTGGTTTAACTGCCAACATTTATTACTTGATTTGACCACCCCACAGCCTTGCAACTGTCGCAAGTGGTCAACCAGTTATCACTAACAACTTTAACCTTGCGCAGCCTCTCCCTCGGGGCTTACCTTACTATTCTAAAATAAAATATTCATATATATATTTAGTGCCTCAAGTGGTGTGCATTGCCGATCCCTACCTTTAGAGCTTTAAGTGACTCCCATTGACAAGCGTCGGCAAGACTGTACCATCTAATTGCTATAATTGAATTGCACTGCCTGAAGTAATGTAATGAATAATATAGGGACCTAACCAGTGCATTTGTAACTTATTTGGATGCTTGATGAACTTACTATCATATAACAACACCAAATCTCCTATCGCAAACTATTGTTTCTTAATGTGGCGATCATGCCACGTGTTCTGTCGATCCTTCGCAACCTGCAGGTGGAAGCTAGTAATAAAATGGTCTTCTTCAATCTAGATTAACTAAACAATTCATTCTTCTAATGCTTCTACATCATCCATGCTCGTCTCTGTGGCAATGCGCAAGTTGGGGACAATATACTCCATGGGAATGACTGCCTCTTTCCCATAGACCATCTTAAATGGTGTCTGACCGGTTAGCCATTTACAAGTAGTGTGATAGGCCCATAATACCATTTTATTTTTAGGTCCTATTCATCGTGGTTAGTTTTACATACCTTAGTCAATGCAGTCTCCAAGATTTTGTTGAATGCTTTGATGGTCCCATTCGCCTATGGATGGTATGGTGTACTCCTCTTATGTTGCACTTACAAATCCTCAGTAAGCACTTTCATGGTCCTGTTGATGAAGTGATTGCACTGGTCACTCATCAAGATCCTAGGACACCCAAACCTTGTCATTATTTTTTCAAAGATGAACCTCGCTCTCGTCGCAGCAGTAAAATCCACAACTGGTGCATCTTCCGCCCACCTAGTGAGATAGTCGATTACAGTGTGATGTATCATGCACTAGTCTATTTAATTGGTGGATTAATAGGACCTAGAAAATCCATAGACCATTTATCAAATGGTTTCAGAGTCACCTATGGTACCAGTGGCATCTCATCCCACTATGATGGTTTATCGACATACTGGCAGACATTACATCTCCTCGCATAGAATATGGCATCATTATGCAATGTAGGCTTCCATAGTCCAATACACAACACCTTCTTCACAGTAGCTCGTCCTCCATAGTGACCTCCCATAATTCCTGCATGTGCTTCTTTGAAAATGGGACCCTGCTCATGCGGTAAAATACACCGTTGCAAGATTTCATTTGGTTCAAGTTTATATAATTTTCCCACAATTAATTGAAAATCAGAATCTTTTACGACCACCTACTTCTTTTGGCTATTCGACATTCCCTCCATGGTAATACCAAAGGAAAAAATTGAATAATTGGTGCATAGTGATCATCTGCGATGTCAACACAGAACAGTTGCACATATGACAATCCATCATCAATATTGGTTGGTTCTTCCCTGTTCACAATGCAAGACAAATGATCAGGGCCAACCTTCAATCGCCCTGGCTTCACAACTATTTCAAAATCAAACTCTTGGAAGAGTAACAACCATCAACATATCTTCCCCCCCAACACAGGCTTATTAACCAGGTATTGCAGAGTAGAATGATCAGTGAACATATTGAAATGTCTGCCCAACAAGTAGTGCTAGAAATTTTGCAATGCATAAACCATCGCCAAGCCTTTCCTTTCTGTCATTGTATAATTTCATTCAACAAAAGACAAATTTCTACTGGCATATGCGATCGGGTGATCCAGGTCGCTCTCACCTGGTTGCATAAGGATGACCCCTAGCGCGATAGAATAAGAATCTACATGCACATGAAACTCCTTATCCCAAACATGAAAAATTAGTATGGGCGTAGAGGCCCTCTTGGATTTCAAAGTGTCAAAACTTCCTTGACATTCCTGAGTCCATTCATAGGATGCATCCTTCTTTAGGAGCTTCTCCATCAGGGCAATAATTGTAGCATATCCTTTGATAAACTTGCGATAGTATCTAGTATGCCCCAGTGTGGCCCAAATCATTTTGACATTAGTCGATGGTGGTAGACTGAGGATTAGCGCAATCTTCACTGGGTCGACCAACAGACCTTCTTTGCAGACAATGTACCCCAGTAGCATGCCAAACAGTGCACAAAAAATACATTTTTTAGAGTTCAAGGTGATTTGATGTTGTCGACACTTTTCCAGCATTAGCCGCAGGTTGTCCAGATGGTCCCTAATTAATCCATAGACAGTCCAGCCATCCATATACACCTGTAGGAACTTTTGAATAAAATATTTAAATACAGCGACAACTACACTAGAGAATACAATTGGTGCTTTCTTCAGCCCGAACGGCATGACTATATATTGGAAACAGCCCCACTCAGTGACAAACATAGTCTTATAGCGATCCTCCTTCGCAATCCGAATATGGTGGTATCTTGAGAAGCCATCCATGAAAGAATACATCTCCTGGCTACTTACACCTTCAAGAAATTCATTTGTAAAAGGGCTCGGGAATAGATCATGTACACATGCATCATTCAAATTCCTTAAGTCGACGCAAATGTGGATTTCTCCTGTCTTTTTATCTTGGACCACCATAGGACTTATCCACTCAGATTCTTCCACAGGATCGATGACCCCAGCATCAAGCATCTGGTTAATCTCATCCTTCACATAGTCCTTGTATCATGGATTCAGTCAATATGGCCTCTCTCGCACTGGTTTGGCATATGGTTTCAACATGATTTTCATCTCCCCCAAGTCTCATAAAATTCTCTTCATCTCTAAAAATTGTGTTGGAAAAAGGTCCTGGAATTCATGTAGTAGGTCCATGATCCTAGCCATGGTCTCCTCGTCCCAGTAGTCTCCGACATTAGAAAATTTTGGTTTATCTGCTGACCCAATGTTAACTTTTTGGATCTTTAGCAGTTGATTCATCTATTCCATCGATATTTCAAGGACTGCGACATCATAGTTTCCTTTGGACTTAGGAATATTAACATTTAGAAACTCATCATCATCTTTAGGTTCCCCCGATAAGTTGTAACGGGCCATCATGGACTAGATTGAACAATGCGCATGTGGATCAACTAGATAGGCGACAAGGGTGACCTTGAGTATGACATCGTGGATGATTTGTAAAGCATTGCATACCTTTGGGTTGATTTCCTAAAAACTAAACATCTGCACAAAAAAAATAGACAAATCTTCCTAAGTGGTGATAGTCCTGTGCAACTCTGCCACCACATACCGGGATCTTGGCATTTCTTTCAGAGTGTGAACAAAAGAATGGACCCATTCATCCCTGGGTCATGACACCCATAAAGTATGAAACTCGATCAAATGACCGGTGGTATCATTTCGTCTGTCATGTCTCCCAGCATGATATACCTCTATGTCACCAAAGAAGACCATCATCAATCTATGACACTGTTCCTAGTCATGGATCATCTGTTTGTGTGTCGCCCACCATCGAGCTGGAGTAGCCTTCAGTGCTACATCAAGAGCCAGCATCCTTTGTGGTTCAAAAACTTTCTCTTCAAATTCCTGAAATAACTCTGATAGTCCTGGAAGTCCTTCATAAATGGGAAACTCGACAGTCTCAGTCGCAACATGTCAAAGAGACTGTGTAATAAACCCGCATTTCCTGAATGATACTTCATGCAATTGATTTTGCCAATTTTTTAGAGCATCTTTAGAGTCAGAGGATGCAAAAATTGCACTGTGCCATCCAAGTTCACCATCAACAGTGGGATGGATATAGTCCTCAGAGATCTTATAGGCATGATCCCAAATTCTCCCGACTTCATCCTTTATAGGTTCAATATACCATCGTCCTTCCTTAGGGTCAATAGGAGCAACAACCCTGACATCCTAGTTTTCAAATGTCATAACTCATTTTTTGAAGTTGATAACTACCATTATATCATTAGCCCATCCAATCCCTAGCAACATGGGATAGGAACCACTATCTTCTACAACTTCTATCATATCAAATTCAACATGCATTTTCATACCTTCAATGTCGACAACCAAGTTTGAAATGCGACCAATGGGCTGAACCTTCACCTGGTTTGCTAGTTGCAGCTGTACCGGAGACCATCCCAATGTTGGCTTTCCCATCAATTGCCAGGTTTTCTTGGTTAGAATGTTTACATTTGATCCAAGATTCAGAATGATCGAGTCAACCTCATAATCTCCAATCTAGATATTCATCCTCATCTCCTTGCCTGTCTTCCTTTTTTGCAAGGAATTCATAGCAGAATCCTTGTATTATCTGGGTGGTGCAATAATGTCTCAAGCTCGACAAGGGTGTCAAAATCCCTTGTCAGTGATAGAAAACTCTCAAAAAACTTCTGTAAGGTACCATGCTGCCATGATGGTCCTACCTCTATAGATAGATCAAAAGCAAATGGCATATCAACAATTGATAACTTACCTAGATTTCACCCGATTGCATTATTTGCATCAAAGAAGGTATATTTCTCTGTCACAATATAAAATGAAACCTTTCTCTTACAAGAAAGACGAATTTGCAGCTTTGGTCCATCATCTCTAGTTGTCGCACCAGTGCGAGTGACAATCCCAACATCGACATCCTTCATCCGTGGCTCAGCCTGAATAGTGGCAACTTTTGATCCTTGATTCAAGTTCAATGGCATGTTCTAATTTAATGGTTGATTCATTGGTTGGTTCTGAGTTGGAGGTGGGTTCTGAGTCTGAGTGTGTGGTGGGACTTGGTTCTGGATTATCAGTTGGTTCTATACTTAGAATGCAGGCTGATTTTGATTCTGTACATTTTGTAACTGAGGAATATTTATTTCCTTCCATTTTGCAATTAAATGAGGGTAAATTTCGACATGATGATCAATGGCTACACAGTATGTACATTGTACATGAGGTCACTCCCTATGGGAATTCCCAAATACCCCACAGGTGTAGCAATTGATTGATTCACAACCTCGTCCTCCTCCTTGACCAAATCCTCCTCCTCATCCTCTTAACCCTTAGTGAAATCCTCCTCGGACTCCTCGTTGAAATTGTGATTAGGCCATTTGTTGTTGTGGTGGGTTAGGTTTTCTATTGGACATAGTGCACGGCTTGAACATATTGTGGCTAATTATACTATAGTCATGGTACTTGGTTATACTATGGTTGTACCACTATTTGCAGCTACACTATAAACTATTGCTATGGTTGTGCAGGGATAAACTCCAATGGAGGTGGTGGTGTGTATGGCACTTGTACTGTTAGTTGTACTACTTGTGGTTGTGCTTGTGATTTCTAGGGGTCCTCACCTTTCACAAAGTATGAATCGTACGTCCTTTCCTTGAGCAAATCATAAGAGCGACAGTTTTTGTTGTCATGTCCAATTGATTGACAAAATGTATAGTACAAATTTTATGCCTTGGTAACCATCTTCTACATGTAATCACAATTCTCATGTCGATGCTTGTAAGCCTGGCATATGTGACACCATGGTATATCAGCATAGCTCAATGGATTCGGGGCTCCCGATAGCAAATAATTTTGAAACGTCGGCCATGTGTCCTTGGTATGTTCACCTGCATGGCAACAGGTGTACCAAATATCATCATGATCTTCCTTGGCCTTTTTGATATCTTATAGTTGGAGCGTCAAATTGGCCAACTGCGCTTGAATATGATTCATTCCAACCACTGATTCTCCTACTAGTGAAGCCTCTAACTTCATTACGATCTCCAGAGCCTTGCTCTGTGTCGCAATATTTTGCTGTGTTAACGACTATCTAATATGAAAGCAATAATAATGATGAACCATTCCTTGTGCTGAACATCACTCATCTAAAAAATGACCCGAGCCATCAATGTCTTAAATCATTGATCAAAGTCCCAAATCATCTCATTGGGGAACTATTTAATCTCCTTCAATTTAGTAATATAATGAGCCTTAGATTTGGGCTTCTTAAATTATTCGAATAACCGTGTTTGGATCTCATATAATGTCTTCGTAGTACCTCCCTAAGGGATCCATGTGAATCTGATTAACCATTCTAGCGCACAACCCCTTAGAGTAGTGGCCAGCTGACTTTTTTTCACATCATCATCTACAGTTTGTCAGGTGGTCCATATCGCCTCACATAAGAACCAGAACTTCTCTGGATCATCGGTGCCATTCCCATTGAATATTGGTAACTTCATTTCATCACTCGCCATTCTGGGCCTTCTTCCTCCTACTAGTACTCTATTACTAGACTTTTTCTGACACACCAGGAAAGTTGATGCAGAGTGTGTATTGTTTCCTTGTGGTGGAGTAGTGCGCGAAGGTGTGGGAATTTTACTACTAGGATTTGATGCTGTTGTCCTTCCGGGCGTAACCTGGGCCTGGTCATCTTTGTCATCATAAAAGGGTCGCTTCATCTCATGTGGTTGTTCTTCATGGAATTTCACTTCGATCATAGAAAGACCTTCTCTTGTCCTCTGCCTATTCTCTTGAAACCTTGCTCCTCCCCTTGTACAACCACTTGTTTCCTTGGTGACCTTCATATTCTCACCAGAACTTATGCCCATATACCCCTTACCTTTTAATGCATCTCCCCCCTTTTGTCATGGTGCGTACATCCTTCACACACTAGAGTTCCACTACTCTTGGTCCATCTTCATAATACCTTTTTCACAGACCAGTTTCTTAATGGATAGTTGTAGCGACAGTAAGAACCTTCCTCGAGGTCCACTAAAGAACTCTCTTTCTTCTTCGCTAAAGGACTTATTAGTGTCAACTTCAAACTGGGTGATGTATCCTTCTAAGATACTATCCAACCAAACTTCAACTGCTCGCGATGCCTTATTATTGGTTTCTTGTAACTCCCGGACCAACTCTGGGGTCTAGGATGTCATCTCTCCTCCTTGAAAGTTTGTCTTCTTCTTAGTGAAATTTTCCAGCCATTCCTGCAAGAGGACAGGAAATTCACAAAAGAACCATTCATGAGGACCATCGTGGATATACCTGTCTAGCCAGTGTCCCGTCGACAAATTTGGATTCTAATTTTTAGCTTCCACAAACTCCCGCAACTTTAGATCAAACCACCCTTCAATATCCAGTTGAGTTGGATGCCAAAATGTATCCTCCTCTTAACAGCAACTCAGGTCTCGAAAACGGAACCATTTGTTGGTGAAACCCACCAACAAACCCTCGTTGACAGGGGTTCCCACTCTGTTGGTGCCCAACCAGTGCAATCTCCCTAAGCATCAGCCTAGACAGGTTTTACCCTACCCACCAATGTCTACGAAGCACACAAGGTCTCACCCGAGGCATTCAAGGGAGAGTTGTTGGAACTGAGTTTCCAGCAGTAGGGACGAAGGATATGGGGATCCGACAAAAGGAATCCATAACTACTAGATCCAGAGCTTGCAGTAAACTTTACACTATTTCTTCAACTTATAGAGGGTACTCATAACTTATGCAATCATTATATCATTACCCAGTTATCACATTATCATAGCATTGTCCATGAAACATATCTATTCATACTGCAATAGACAGTAGCAGAAAAAAGGGTCGCATCGATCTAGTAGAAAATAGATCACATCGATATAGTAGAAAAATACTAAGTCACATAAAAATCATAATAGAATAGGTAACAACATCATAGCGGATCATTTATCAACATCATAATAGATCAGATCGCAACAGCAATAACAGACAAGATTTGTGCCACAATCACCATATCATATTAATCTTGTGCAAAGGAACCACATTACACAATTCTTCTCCAAAACCAGAGACTGCATACATCAGGAAAAACCCAAATCAATCTTAGATACATAGGGAATTATTCACAAAACTAGATCGCGCTGGATATTATGTCTTAATTATCCTTTGATGCAATTCTCCTAGTCTCAGTCAGTGCTCCTTCCGTGATTATATCTCTCATTGCAAAACTAGATCTACAAATAGGCTTGCGCCATTACATTGAGGGTCCACTTCTAACTAACTTATAACCTCTAATGAACTATTACAACAAAACTTGGTCAAATAACATATAAAATATTCAAAGCTGTTATTCTTCCGCCCATCGCGTTAATCTAGCCTTATGCAGTACCGTGTGAGGTTGTGCAGCTGCCACGATGTTGCACAATTCACTTACCAAAACCCCTACCAACATTAGTTCAGAAAAATTAGGCTCCAAAACACTTATATGCTCTATCCTAAACTTCTAAGTTTATTAGTCCTTCTGCAATTTATCTTTCCGCATTGATCATTCTGCAATATATCCTTCAACAAAGATCTTTCCCCAAAAAGGCTTCCACAAAGATCCTTCCATAATGTTCTTTCAAAAGCTTAACTTTTTGCAATGATCTCTCGACAACTAGCCTTCCACAAATACCTTTCCACAATTTGTGGATCACAGATTGCAGGTTTCTGAATTGAAACTTTCAGAAATACTCTTCTGCAATTGTCATTCCATAATTACCTTTCCACAATTTGTGGATTGTGGATTGTGGGTTTCTTAATTAAAACTTGGACACAAATACCCTTATGTAATTTTCCTTCCACAATTACATTTCCATAATTTGCGGATTGCGGGTTTCTAAGTTGAAACTTCTGCAAATACCCTTCCGCAATTATCCTTTTGCAATTGTTCTTCTGCAATTATGTTTTATGCAATTTTCCTTCTACAATTACCTTTTCGCAATTTGTGGATTGCAAGTTTCTGAATTAAAACTTCCGCAAATACCCTTATGCAATTATCCTTCCGTAATTACCTTTTCTGCAATTTTTGGATTGCGGATTGTGGGTTTCTGAATTGAAACTTCCACAAATGCCCTTCCACAATTACCTTTTTCTACAATTTGTGGATTGTAGATTGCAGGTTTCTGAATTGAAATCTCTGCAAATACCCTTCCACAATTTACCTTTCCGCAATTCACCTTCTGCAATTGCAGATTGCGGGTTGACCTTAAATTCTTCCAAAATAGTTTTTCTACAATAACCCTTCCATAATTGTGGATTGCGGATTGCGGGTTGACCTTAAATTGTTCCAAAATATTTTTCTGCAATAACTCTTCCATGATTACCCTTTCGTAATTGCAGATAGCGGGTTGCAGGTTGACTTTTAAACTTGGTTGAAATAATCTTCCGTGATTGAGGATTGTGAATTGTGGGTTGCTCTCTAAAATTTTCTCGGATTTGGCTTTCACACACCGTCTTCTCGCACCTTGTAGTTTGGTTTAATAATTGTTAGGAATTTTAGTTTTGATTCTTGCTATGACTCATAGGATATTTGAGACCACTGAGGATAAATCTTGAGTTCATTATTAATAAGTAGTGGTTACATGAATTAGTATAGAGTTCCTTTTATGGATTTGCTTGAACCACTAGGAAATTGTGATTTACTTCTGCTAATCTTCGGTAGAGAACTGCAGACGGTAAATTGTTTAACTTAATAAAATAATATCATCATTCATCCATTCATCTTAGATATTGAACTATCACGTCTTCTCTACACATCAATAATTTCTTAAGCACCTTGCTTAAAGTCTTGTTGCTTCCATATATATATATATATACATATATTATTAACTCATATTTACCATTGACAATAGATGTTTCCTTCATGTCCATGCTGAAATAGGTTTTAAAGACTTAGTTTATTTTTAATACGTAATTTCTTTAATGGGGGTTAAACCCCACATCCTCTTACCATATGTAACATACTCATAAAATCATCAGTGGGTAAAGAATCATATATAGAGACCAACTCATATGAGATATGGAAAAACACATTTACATATCACTCTAGGATGAAATGCATTCACATATCACATATGGAAATAACACATATAGGTATGGAAAAATGCTTTCCACATATTAAAGGAAAAGGACCAGAGATTGGATCTCCTACTTTCACGTAGCACAACATATAATATTGGTTTGTATAAACCAGTTGTCGCATTCAAACTAAGATACAAAAGGAGATTTTTCTTTAAACAATAATGCAAAGAGATGATAAGAATTATATTATCAAATCATTTCATATACCCAAAATGTAATTATAAATCAAACAATGCCTGGAATAAAATAGAACAAAATTTATTATTCACACAAAGCATTTACGATTTTCATCTGGAAAATACTAAGATGGTGACATTGGCACACAAAAATATATAAAGAAGTATAGTATGTGTAATTTAAACTTTAATGGATCGTGAAAATACATCGATTTTGAATGTGGTAGGAACAACCATGTTCTACCCAACCGTAGATCAATAAAGACTTGCTTTGTGCCCTTGATCACCCCGAGCTAAATTATGCATGCCAATAGTGGTGACAGTCAACCTCATAAATCAGATTTTTGTCAGTGAGTGAGAATTATCTTGCCTAAACACACAATTTTCACTCAGCAAGAATTGAATAAATTGCCAAACACACAGTTCTCACTCAGAAAGGGTTCCTTTCCAGCATACTAAGCTACATCATGGCTCCCTCGTATGCCTCCTTATAATTTATTTTTCCTAGGTATTTTCTGCATGTAGCCAATTCCTCATGGAATTCCCATAGATAACAAAATCCATGATTTCAAGGGCATTTCTAGTGCCATAATTGCACTTCCAACACTTGTTGCATAATCACTGAGGTTAACTCTTCCTTGTCCCCCACTCTTGCATGCATAACTTGATAGATTTGAAATCGAGACGATTTTATTCAATTAAAACAAAAATCAAAATAAATCATAATTATTAAATAATGTGTATTTCTTGGGGGTGTTACAGTATAAACACATAATTTCTAATAACAAGATAAAAAGAATACTAATTGATACATGGTAAAATTTCGAGGTTATAATACATTTGGAAATAAAATTTACTTCGAGACTGTAACTAATAATACTAAAATAGTAGATGAATTGTAGTAAAGAACATGTCACCAGTTTAAGGAAAACTTTTCGTACCTCCGAGCCAACTCCTAGAGCAACGAAAACATACTTTCTCTATAACCCTCGAGCAGGTTTTCTGAACCACAAAGATAAATTCCGATCCATTTATAAAATAAAATATACATAAAGAAGGAACTACAATAAAATACAAGTGATTATGACAAGGAAAATAAAATAATTTAAAATATACATAAAGAAGGAACTACAATAAAATACAAGTGATTATGGTAAAAAAACATAAACTACATAAACATGTTTAAATTCATATAAAAATAAGAGATTACATGATTATAATTTGCATAACAATCTTAATTACAATATTGTAATAGGAATCTTGGTTTTCAAGTTTCTTTTAATGCTCTTGCATTAATAAATTGATTGAATGGTCTAAAGCAGACCTATTTTATTCAAAATATGATTATATGTTATTCAGTATGTATTATTCGAGCTTAAAGCTTTGATATTAGAATAAAGGTTTCAAGGTTTTTTAATTTGAAGTTAAAGCAAAAGAAAATAAATCTCCAATATAAATTTTGGTATCAAATATCTTTGAAGTGTATTAATGCAGTCATTGTGGAATTCTTTCTAATATAGAGTTAAAAAAAATTCAAAAATATGAAAATGAAATAAAATATTTTTATCTGCATTTTTAAGATTTTCTTTATTAAAACATGAACTAAACCCTATTAAAATTAATATTTCATATACAAATTATAAAATCTCAAACAAAATTATTTATAAAAATTATAAATCTCAAACAAAATTATTTAAAAAAAAATACATTAAATCCTATTTATTGAAATCTCTATTGAATCTAATTTCACATTAAAAAAATACAAATAAAAACTGAAAAAGACACAAAAACTTATAAGAACCCCCAAATCCTATTTATTAAAATCTCTATTGAATCTAATTTCATATTAAAAAAATTACAAATAAAAACTAAAAAAGACACAAAACTTATACGAACCCCCAAATCATGGATTTGAGAAAAAAAACACAAAAGCCAAAACCTGAAAAGCACAAAAGCCAAAATAATAGTACCAAATCAAAACAGAAAAAGCACAAACCCAAAAAAGGAAAAATCTCAAAAGCTTGAATAACGACATGGCCAAATCATGATAAAGTAAACCGTCCAGTAGTCTCGTTTGCTAACAATCCGTTAGAGAGAGGGAGATAAATAGGGAGGTTTGAACATTCCCCTCTTTTACAATTAAACACTTATGTTGCTGCGGCTTAAACTCTTGAAATCAAAACTGAAAATTGAAGGAATGCCTCGAAGTACAACCGCTCCAAATTTGGATAAAGTGAATCGTATGCGCGCTTCGGAGCCTGTGTTTCGGCGCCAAAGTCAGAGTTTGGGCGTCTGATGCCATGGATTGGATCGTCTCCTGTAGCAAACAATTTCAATACAAGGTAGGTTGAAGAATTCAAAGGTACATGTTATTGTTATTTTCTCTACTTTTCTTGGAAACCATGCTTTTCATTGTCAGTACATTCAACAATCTTAATCTCTTGTTATCTAAAATCTCACGCATATAATTCTTTTCATTCTATCAATTTGACTGCAAGTATTTTATGTTTGTTCTGTTCTGTTCGGATTGCAATTCTTGTTATCTAAAATCTCAGGTTTTATATTTTCTTTCATCCTATCAATTTGACTGCAAGTAATTTATGTTTGGCTCTGTTTTGTTGGGATTGCAAATATTTTATGTTGGTTCTGTTCGGATTGCAAGACAATTCTTCCATATAAATGAAATCCAGCCCTTTGAAATCCTTTCCTTGAAACATTAGAAACATTCCTTTCTTTGAAGGCAAATATTTTATGTTGGCTCTGTTATGTTCGGATTGCAAGACAATTCTTCCATATAAATGAAATCGAGCCCTTTGAAATCCTTTCCTTGAAACATTAGAAACATTCCTTTCTTTGAATTCATTCAGCATTATTAATCCATCACTGTTTATCTCAAATCTCATCCATAGCCTCCTTTTATCTGACATCTCAATTTTATTGCAAACCACCACTGGCAGGAAGAGCTTGATGGAGCAAGGAAGACAAACCTCCATGAACGAATTTGAGCTACAGGTGTGTATGGCTGTGGGTTCTGTTTACTTTTCTCTAAATATTTCAACAATGATGCCCTTCAAAGACGTCCTCAAATGAATCTGTGCGCCACCTTTTTTTTCTCCTCCATTTTGTTTTTATCCAGATGTAGATATATGCAAATATGTATGTATTCCCTAGGTTCTCCTTCCTCTCTCAAAATTTTAACCATGATGCCATGGCTAAAGAATTTGAGATACAACTATGTATGGTCGTGGCTTCTCCTAGCTTCTCTCCCAATATTATAATTGTGATGCCGTCGCTGTTGAAAGGGTTCCACGAAATGATTCAAGCCCTTGTATGAGCTCGATCTCCAGTTGTGACTCCATGGCTTCATGGCTACTTGTATCTGCCATGTTGATCACATTTAAATTTTCATGAACAATAGCCTATCCTAATAGTCAATAGCTGTATCTTCCATGTTGATTATGTTTAAATTTTCATAAACATTAGCCTAGCCTAATAGTTAACAGTAGCTTATCCCATATTTCCCATTAATTTAAGTGTGCCAGCTTTGTCTAATATTTAAGGTATCTTTATCATCTTTAGATTTTGTTATTACCTTTTCTAATCTTATATATTGAATGAAATATTTATTACTTTTATTTTAAATAATAGAATGGAAGTCTTATTACTTATGTTATTAATTAATTAAATAAATGGAAAATTTGTATATGATTAATGTATGACAGACATACATTAAAAAATAACATTTATTATACGATAAATATTTATATAAATATATTATATTGTAGCCTGAATATTTTTATATTAAAAAACTGCGTATACATTTATAATATTTTTATTATGTGTATTTTCCTTGGTTTTGTTTTTTTAAACTAAAATAATGTAATTTTAATTTAAAATGGCATAATTGATGAGCTATTTGGTATTTGGCATTAAAAAATGGATTGGATTTTATTAAGTTACATATATGTTATTGTTAGATTATAATTGACATTGTGTTTACAATTAAGATTATGGTTAAGATCTATGTTTAGGCTTATTCATGTAAACATAACATTTCTTTGTGATATTATATTAAGGTAAGGCTATGATAAGATATGCTAGTCTACTTAGATTAAGGTCGAGTAGATTATGTATGCTAGGTTAGACTCAACTCTAAGGTAGGCTTAGTTAAGTTAATTAGGCTAGGGTAAGGTATGGTGATAGGCTATGGTATGCTAGGTTAGAGTAGGTTAAGGGAATCTCAACTTCATTAGAGTAGGATACATTAGGGTGAACTACGATAAAATCATATAGGCTAGACTATGATATGCTAGGTTAGAGTAGGCAAGAGTAGGATAAAGTGGGTTACGCTATGCCAAAATAGGGTAGGCTAGAATATGATAGAATAAGATAGGGTAGAGTAGGCCACAATACACTAGGGTAGAATTGAGTAGCATAGAGTAGAGTAGGATACAATAGAGTACGCTAGCCTAGAGTATGATATCATAGATTTGTGTATGCCAACATTGGCTAGGCTAGGCTAGGGTTTAGTAGGATAGGTTAGGCTAGGATAGAGGAGAATAGGATAGCCTAGAGTAGAGTAGGCTAGAGTAGGCTAGGCTATAACAGGAAAGGCTTGTGTATAGTGAAGTAGTATAGAGTAGAGTTGGCTAGGATAGAGTAGGCTAGTGTAGAGTTGGGTAGGCTCGACTAGTCTATGTTAGTGTAGGCTAGGCTAGAAGCTAGGCTAGAGTAGGATATGATAGTCAAGGGTAGGCTAGAGAATTATAGGGTAGGCTAGGTTAGAGTAGGATAGACTATGCTAGGCTAGGATAAAGTAGGCTGCACTAGGCTAGGCTAGGTTAGAGTAGAGTAGAGTAGGTTAGGATAGGCTAGGCTAGGCTAAAGTACGTTAGAGTAGACTACAGTAGGTTAGGATAAACTAGGGTAGGGTAGGGTAGGCTAAGCTAGGTTATTGTATGCGAGGCTATGTTAGGGTAGTTTAGGCTAGGCTAGCGTGGGATAGAGTAGGCTAGGTTAGGCTAGTCTAGTTTAGGTTATAGTAGGAAAGAATATGCTAAAGTAGGGTAAGGACAAAATAGGGTAAGATAGAATAGTCCAATATAGGCTAAGGTAGAATAGTCTAGTATAGGCTAGAGTAGGCTACACTAGAGTAGAGTAGGGAAGGATAGAGTAAGCTAGATTAGAGTAGGCTAGTCGAGAGTAAAGTAAGGTAGGCTACAATAAGTAGATTAGAGTAGGCTAGGATAGAGTAAGCTACGAAAGAGTAGGCTAGGCTATACTTAGTTAGGATAGGCTAGGCTAAGCTAGAGTATGCTAGGCTAGGCTAGGTTAGAGTATCCTAGGCTATGTTACGCTAGGTTAGAATTGGATAAGCTAGACTATGATAGGATAGAGTAGGTTAGGAAAGGATAGGAAAGGTTAGGCTAGAGTAGGCTAGGATGGGTTACATAAGGTTAGGCTAGGCTAGCCTAGTGTAGAATAGGATATAGTAGGATATACTAAAGTAGGATAGAGTATGCTAGTTTACTCTAAAGTAGGCTAGGATATGCCAGAATAATCTAGGCTAGAGTAGGATAGGCTATGATAGAGTAGAGTAGTATATAGTAAATTAGGCTAAGATAGACTAGTGTATGCTAGTGTTGGCTAGGATAGGTTAGGCTAGATTAGTGTATGCTAGCATTGGCTAAGATAGGGCACGCAAGTGTAGGTTAGGCTAGGCTAGAGTAGAATAGGATAGGCTAGAGTAGGATAGATTGGGATAGAGTAGGCTAGGATAGGACATGCTTGGCTAGGATAGGATGGGATATAGTACGGTAGGCTAGGCTATAGCAGGTTATGTAAGAATAGGCTAGGATAGCCTAAAATAGGATAAAGTAGGATAAAGTAGGCTAGTATAGGATAGAATATGCTAGGATAGAGTAGTATATGTTATAGAAAGATAGGTTAGAGTACAGTAGGTCAGAGTATGCTAGGAAAGTGTATAGTAGACTAGCCTAGAGTAGAGTAGGTTAAAATATAGTATTCTAAAGTAGCATAGGCTAGGCTAGAGTAAGCTAGGAGAGTGTAGGATAGGTTTAAATTTAGAGTAGGATAGGATATGAAAGTGTATCCTAGAGTTCGTTAGGCTAGGATATCCTAGGCTTGAGTAGGAGAGTCCAGGATAGAGAAAACTAGAGTTTCCTAGGCTAGGTTGGGCTAGTCTAGGCTAGGCTAAGATAAGATAGGGTAGGATAGGATAGGCCAAGATAGGATAGGCTAGACTAGAGTAGGATATGCTAGTGTAGGGTATATTAGGCTAGGATAGGACAGGATAGGCTAAGGTAGGCTAGGATAAGATAAAGTTTGCTAGGCTATCCTAGACTAGGTTAGAGTAGGATAGGATAGGCTATCCTACACTAGGTTAGAGTAAGATATGATAGGCTAGAGTAGCCTATGTTAGGCCAATATAGGATACAATAGGATAGCATCACCTAGAGTAGACTAGGTAAGGAGAGGTTAGGCTCAACTAGAGTAGGTGAGAGTAGTCTAAAAAAGGCTAATATATGATAGGCTAGATTAGGACAGGATAGACTATACTATGCTAGGATAGATTAGAGTACATTAGGATAAAGTAAGCTCAAGTAGATTAGTCTAGGAAAGAGTAAGCTAGGCTAGACTACACTAGGCTAGGTTAGGATAGGCTAGAGTTGGCTACGCAAGGCTGGTGTGGAGTAGGGTATGATAGGCTAGGCTAGAGTAGCCTAGGATAGAATAGATCAGGTTAGGATATGATAGAATAGGCTAGGATATGATATAGTAGGATAGGATAGGATAGCATAGGATATCATAGAATTGGTCAAACTAGGCTGGGCTAGGATAGAGTAGGATAGGCTGGGTTAGGATAGAGTAAGCCACGCTAGGACATAGTAGGCTAGGATAAGATAGGATAGAGTAGGCTATAGTAGTCTAGGTGATCTTATGCTAGGATATGTTAGTCCATAGTAGGATAGTGTAGGATATGTTAGAGTAGGATAGAGTAGGATAGGAAATCCTAGAGTAGGATAGGAAATCCTAGAGTAGGCTAGAGTAGGAAAAAGTAGGATAGGATAGGATAGGCTAACCTAGAGTAGGTCATGATAGTGTACAGTAAGCTAGGATATAGTAAGCTAAGATAGGATAAAGTAGGGTAAGCTATGACAGAGTATGCTAAACTAGAGTAGGATAGCATTTAGTAGGATAGGATAAATCAGGTTAGGCTAAACTAGTCTAGGATAGGATAGGATATGATAGGAAGAGTATCGTAGCATTAGGTAGAGTAGAATATGCTCCAATATGCTAAGATCGGTTAGGATAGGAGAGGATAGAGAAAGCTAGGCTATGTTATGATATGATAGGCTAGAGTAGGCTATGTTATGTAAGGATAATCTAGGTTATGTAAGGCTAAGCTAGGATAGGCTAGAGTAGGCTAGAGTAGGATATAATAGGTTAGGCTAGGCTAGAGAGGCTAGAGTAGGATGAAGTAGGCTATATTAGGCTATAATATGCTAAGTTAGGCTAGAGTAGGCTCGAATAGAGGAGGAGAGGCTAGGATAGGATAGGCTACAATAGGGTATGATAGGTTAACCTACACTAGAGTAGGATAGGCTAGAGTAGGCTAGGCCATAATATGCTAGTGTAAGTTAGGCTAGGCTAGAGTATGTTATAGTATGCTAGTATAGGATAGGATAGAGCACGCTAGAGTGGAGTAATTTAGGCTAGCATAGCTACTCTAGGTTAGAGTACAATAAGATAATATATAATGGATAGATTACTTTAGGTTAGGGTGGGATAGGCTATAATAGGGCATGTTAGAGTAGCCTAAAGAATTTTAGAGTAGGATAGGCTAGGTTAGTATATGTTAATTTAGGTTAGAGTAGAGTATGATAATTTCAGGTAGTGTAGGTGCTAGGTTGGAGTAGGCTATAGTAGGATAGGCTAGGCTAGAGTAGGCTAGGATAGGCTAGGATAGACTAGGATAGGGTAAGATATGATAGGCTAGTCTAGGCTAGACTAGGATAGGTTAAGCTACGAAAGGCTAGTCTAAGAAAGTCTAGGATAGAGTATGTTAGGTTATTCTACGCTAGAGCAGTATAGGATAGAGTAGGATAGTGAAGGGTATAGCAGGATAGGCTACTATAGAGTAGGATAGTGTAGGCTATATTAGGCTAGGCTAGGCTAGGAGAGAGTAGGCTATAATAGGCTTATATAGGTTATAATAGAGTAGGCTAGAGTAGAGTAGTTTAGGCTAGTATAGTTAGTATATGTTAGAGTATAGTAGGATAAGATAGTGTGGGATAGGTTAGGCTAGTATTGAGTAGGATAGAGTAGGTTAGGCTAGTCTACGCTAGGATAGATTAGGCTATGTTAGAGTATGCTAAAGAATTTTAGAGTAGGATAGGATAGGGTAGGATAGGTTAATATAGGTTAGGGTAGAGTATGATAGGTTAGGCTAGGCTATTCTAGGCTAGGATAGAGTAGGCTAGAGTAGGATAGAATAATATAGGATAGAGTAGGGTATTATATGATAGGATAGAGAACAATAATATAGGATAAAACAAAGTATCTTCTGCTATACTATAGTAGTGTAGTGTTGTCTAGGATAGAGTCACCACAACAAAAAAGGTGTTTTGCGAGGATAAAAAAAATCACTATAACCTCATCGTGATATTCAAAAGGCTCTCCATCACCAAAATTAGAATTTCACTAAAGGAATCATAGCCAAGATGAAACGAGATATGTATATGGCCTAGTTCCACCAACAATAATCATTATTAGTGATGATCAATAATCATGGCCAATTATTATGAACAATATTAACATATATTTAATGACCCTCATTATTGATGCATATATGATGATAATGATTATCACCGAATACTAAATGTCTGCAAAGTCAGTGTATCCAAAAGTAAAGGAGATATGGAGACAATGTGGGTCCATTACCACTAATCATTATTAGTGATGGTTTGTGAGCATTTCGAGTTCCTATCAATAATAGTGACATGTCTTTAGTGACCCTCACAATTGATGCATATATGATGAAAATCAATTATTTTTACTATTTCCTCTGAACAATAGTGACTTTTTAGTGAAAAACATTTAATAACCCTCACTATTGATACATATATGGGGATGGTAAATGAGCATCATCATTTCCTATGAACATTAGTAACTTCTGATGATGGGAAATTGATGAACATCGCTATTAATGCATATATGGGGATGATTCATGACCATCATTATTTCCCAAGAATAAGAGTAACTCATAGTGATGAGACTTTAATGACCATCATTACTCTTGTATATGTGGTGATGTTAGTGTGTGATAAAGTATCATCACCATTTATATTTAAAAAAATAAAAAATTGTTGCAATTCTTGAAGGATAGTCGTCACAGTATCATTAATGGTGATAGTCACAAAAGTAAACATTACCATTAATTTATACAATGGTGATGAGCAAAAAATTAAATTTAACCATTAAATGTTTCGATTGTGACATGCACAAAAATAAACATTACCATTAATTTCCATAATGGTTATGTTGTTTGACAAGTGTTGTTACCCATTGATATGGATAGAAACAAATTTCCATGTATAAGAGAAAACAAAAAAACAATGAAAAAAACTAGAAAACAAAGAAAACAACAATAGAAATCATAAAAATGAAAAATGGAAGAAGAATCATTACCCATCAATAATTTATGTGGTCATACTTCACTGAAGTATCTTTAGCGCTTCTGGATTGTATATTAACTTACCAGTTTTACGATCTTCTTCAGTACAAAATTATTTGTCATCCTCATCATTAGATTTACGTCGTTGCCCAAAAGTGCAAAAATCAACCAACATAGAATAAGAACAGGACTCTAATTCACCAAAGTTGTTACACTTTTATTTATTGTGTATATTGACAGAAACTACACCCATTATCATCAAATCCATATTTCTAATTTTGTGATTATTGTTATTTTTCGAAATGAAGTACTTGAGAAAACCTGCACACCCTATAAAATTCAATGCTCAGTATGAGTTAATTCTATCAATTTTTGATATATGAAACTCCTATCATGAGAATATTAACTTATTTAAATCAAATTACCAACATGAACATTGATAAAATCATCTCATTTAATTTATTTACCTACAATAATGAACAAATTAGATCTAGTTGTGGTAGTTGTAAATTCAAGTTAACCATTTTATATGTTCTATTGAAACTTATATATTCTAATATATGGTGTTGATTATGTAATTATATGATAGTGTGTTGTCCAATATTAATTGTTATGCATTATGGTATATGTGAATTCTATTAAATGGAGAAAGAGATGGAAGATGTTTTTATTTTCAAATTTCCAATTAATATTAGATATGAGGTATATATTGGTTCCACTCAAAACTTTTAGTAGTATATCCTCATTACTTTTAGGTAGGATAAATATTTTATCAAAAAGGAAATTGTGACAAGAAGGCTTTTTCTTTAGGATATATAAATAATGTCTAAAAAGATTTAAATTACTTACTTTTTCCTATTGAGAGCAAAGCTTCGACATTTATTCTCCATGACCTTATGTGTTAAGGTCTAATATTTGTGTTGTAATCAAGTTTGGAATATGTGATGTAATTAGATTCATATCTTGTCCACGACCTTATGTGCTAAGGTCTTAGAATTAGGTTGTATCAAGTAAGAAACTTATACTGTATTAAGTTCACGTGACATTGTCATATTCAGGAGAGATGGTTGTGCTAGGATCTTATGGTTAAGGCCCTGGCCTTATGTTGAGGTCCGATACTTGTTGTGTCAAGTCCAGAACTTATGTGCATTAAGTTCACATGACTTATGTTGTATTAATTCTCGATGGTATACTATGTTATGTATGGCTAGTGATGGTCAAGATGTGCTACAAGTATCGTTTTTGGATTAGCTACCCCTAGAGTGATTTACTTTAGCATGCGACTATATGACCTGGGGTAATACATATGATCATAGGTTTAAAACAATTCTTATGACTATGATATGATATCAAATTAATGAAAACACATATGGACCATGCAAACAAAATTAATATGAGCACATATTAATTCTCTCTCTCTCTCTATGCATTTGATGATCTCTTGGTATTTGCGGGAAAATGGTGAAGATGACTACTTAAATGATGATTCTAATTATGTTGTCACCAGTGTACCAAAGAAAGATATTGTTGATAATCATGAAAATTTATCAAATGAAAATAATGATGGATATGATGTTGGGATAGATGAGGATGATTATGATTATTGTAGCCATTGGTGATACCATTGATATTGTGGATGTGTTTTCCTTTCTCCATGCTACTAGACACATATTTTTATTTTTGTGATGATCCAAGTTCATATTACATTTTGGGTCATTTTGATTTGTATGGTGGATTCATGTTGACATATAAAATTTGATTACTAATGATCATTTTAACTTTACTATATATGGATATCAAAAAAATTATTTCTTGGGATATTGGTATTTTCACTATATATATTGTTCACTTCTTATTTTAACCTTAATATGATGATATGTATGTTAGATTATTGATGAAGTAATGTTTTATAATTTCACTTCTTTTGATGAAAGATAATATTGATGTTATAGTTATTATATTTTAAATTTATATATATATATANTAAATGCTATGCAATTAATTTCAATACTCCTATCTACAATTAATTTGAATGTTTCATTATGTTATTTCATAAATACGAAGTAAATGATATATGAGAACTATTAAAATTAATGAATAATTATAATAATTTGATATAATAAATATATTAGCACACAATGGGATATGGTTGTAGGTGTTCAATAATAAGTCTAATGTGGTGATAATAAGGGAGAAAAATCAGGAGCTAAAATGGAATCCCACTCTATCCCAGATCTATAAGCAACATTGGATGCAAAACTTAGCGCTAAGTTGGAAGTCAATTTTGATGCTAATTTGGATGCCAAAGTACAATTCGAACTAGAAGCTAAATTAATGGCCAACAAAGGAGAAAAATTCGATGCTAAATGAGAAGCTAAATGAGGTGCTCATGAGGAAGCAAAATAAGAAGAAAACCAATGAGCTAAATGGGAAGCAAAATGTGGCAATAGTGTCGAATTAAAAATGGATGATTAAGTGGGCGCTAAAGTAGTAGCAAAACATGGTGATAATGTGGGAGAAATATGGATGCAAAACTAGGATTTAAAAATGATGCAACACTTGGTGCTAATGATGAAGCCAAACATGACGCTGATATGGTAGAAACATAAGATGTTACTTTGGATGCAAAAAATGACGCTACAAAAGAAGCAAAATATGGTGAAAAAATAGAATAAATAACTGGTGTCATTTTGGTAGCAAAACACGATGCAAAAAAGGAATAAAAAATTGGTGCAAATTTGGAAGCAAAAATTGGCGCATATTTGGAAGTAAAACGTGGTGCAAAATTGTTGTTGTAATTGTAACTTTGGAATGTATTCACTTGTATATCTTATGTATTGTACCCCAATGTTTATTCCAGGAAGTTTTTATAATGTAATTGAGTCATGTCATGCCTCGATGTTTCGATCAGGAGATTCTATAATGTAAACAAGTCATGTCAAGTCATTGTGGGTAACCCTCCTATTGATCAAGGGTTAAATCCCCCACAGTTGTGGGGCCCTAGGGTTATTAGAATATCCTAGAGAAGTTGGCCCTGGTGAGTTATTGTCAAGTCAGGTTTTAGTATAAATAGAGAGTAAGCCTCTTTATTTATCACACATTCACTCACACTCAATTGTAGCAGATAAATGAGAGAGAAGTTGTTGGGACAAGAGCGAGAGAGACTACTATTGTCGAGACATCATCTTACTATTTTGGGGTTTCACTTTTCGTGTTGATTCTATCTCTGAGAAAGTTGCATGGTTTTCTCCTTTATGGTTTCCCCAAGGAAAAACTTCATGTTCATTGTCTCTTATGTTTGATTGTTTCACTTGTTATTCTCTCAGTTAAACATCCTAAGATAATGCTAGCTTAAATCATAAAAATCTAACATGGTATCAGAGCTAACCTAAGAAGAAGACACTATGCAGCTATGGAAACTAGGGCTTCCTACTTCCTAGATCTCTCTCCATAGATTTTCAGGAAAAGAGGGTTGGACTGAATCTCCTCTCTAGGGCACATCTTTTTGTCGACGCAGAATTTGATTCTGAGTATTTTTCAGTTTTTGACTCGACACTATTGCCAAAAACTAGGGCTTTCCACAGAAGTGGAATTTTTGAGTAAGCCCAGGCCTGGATTGATCTCCTCCTCAAAATTGAATTTTAGAGATCAATATCAAAGCTTTTGGTCGGACAAAACTTTAGGAAAGTCAAACCCTAATCTTCTCCTACACTGGCTTTGCAGAAATTGAGCTCAAGGTCCAGATCCGACATCTTAACCTAGTAAGATATAAATCTTTTGTATTTCCATTTGAGGTTCTCATTTAATATGTCACATCATACCAAGCTTGATGAAAACCTTGAGGGAGTTGATAAATTCTGATCCTAGAAGTATAGGATATCCTTGGTCCTAGAAGAAAATGAGTTGGACTCCTATATAAGTGAGGAGGTTCAAGTTCCAGAGGGAGATGAGGTTAAGGCCTTACACAAGAATAAATTGGTCATGGCTAAGAGGATTATTGCTGATTCAATCAAGGATCACCTTATACCATAGGTGCCCTCCCTAAAGACACCTAAAGCTATGTTTCATGCCTCGACCAAACTGTTTGAAGGAAAGAACATAAACTAGAAGATGACCTTGAGGAACCAGTTGAAGAATGTGAAGATCCATAATACGGATACCATACAGTCATACTTCACAAGGGTCTGCTAGGTAAAAGAACAACTTGAAGCAGTGGATGAAGAAGTGGAGAATGAAGAGATTGTAATGACCACCTTGAATGGTCTCCCTAGAACATGGAACTATTTCATTCAAGGGATCTATGCTAGAAAGAAGCTAGTCAAGTTCAACAGACTATGGGAAGAATGCTCTAAATAAGAAGCTAGAATAGCAACTCGAGAAGAAAATATGGGAAGTGAATATCAATCTCTCATAGCACAATCCAAGAAGAGCAAAACAAATCATCACAGAGGTAAGAATTCTCATCCTAATAAATTTAATAAGAATCGACCCCTATTCAGATGCTTCATATGTGATGAAAAATGACACTATCCTAAAGAATGTCCTAAGAACCCAAATGTCTCTCACAAGAAGAAGGTAAACAAGAGAAGACATCATGCTCATGCTGTAGAAGATGATGAACCATCGAGAAAGAGAATCAAGCAAGAAAGAGACGATTCTTCAAGTGATGAAGAATATGTTTTGATTTCCTCCCTCATGGGAAACATCACACATGGAAGCAATTATTGGCTTATAGATAGTGGGGCTTCCAAACATATGATAGGATTCAAAGAATCCTTTGTGAAACTATCAGAACATGAATCACCCCACAAGGTGAAGATTGGAGATGACTACCATATCCAATAAAAGGTAGTGGGGAATCCTCCTATAAGCCAGACTCTGGAAAGTCTATAACAATGAAGGATGTATTGTTCGTACCAGGACTAAAGAAGAACCTCCTCTCCATATCTACATTAGATGCAAAAGGAATGAGGGTTTCATTTGTAGATGGCCAAGTTCTCATGTGGCCAAAGGGGAAGACTATTGGTGATGCAGTAGTAATTGGGGAACAAGAGGGAGGTCTATACAAATTGAAGGGCCATCCAGAACAAGCCTTGATCCATGACTCGGTAGAACCAAATGAACTTTGGCATAGAAGGCTTGCACATGTGCGCTACAGAGCACTACCACTTGCAAGCAAAGTTGTTGAAGGACTTCTAGAAATTCAGACAAAGCATGACGGTGTCTGTAAAGGATGTGTGAAAGGAAAGAACACAAAGAAGACATTACCAAGTAGCAAAAGCAAGGAAAATGGAACCTTGGAAATCATTCAATCCGATTTATGTGGCCTAATGTCATCTATTTCATTAAGTGGGTATGTACACTATGTATCTTTTATTGATGATTTTTCTAGGAAGATATGGATATACTTCTTCAAGAACAAAGATGAAGTATTCAACAAGTTCAAGGAATTGAAATCCTTGATTGAGAACCACACTGAAGAGAAGATCAAGACCTTTAAATCAGATAATGGTGGAGAATTCACATCAAATGAATTCAAAGAATTATGCAAAGATTCATGGATTAAGAGGGAGTTATCCACTCCATATAATCCACAACAGAATGGGGTTGCAGAAAGGAAGAATATAATGATCATGGAAGCTTTAATAGAAATGCTTCATGATCAAGATCTTCCCATGCATATATGGGCAGAAGCTGCCAGAACAACGGTGTATGTACATAATCATACTCCACACAAGGTACTCAATAAAAAGACACCTGAAGAAGTATATTTTGGCAAGAAACCAGAAGTCAACCATCTCAGAATATTTAGCTGTCTAGTGTACATACACATTCTAAAATAAAAGAGGACAAAGTTAGATCCTTCAGGAAAGAAATTTATATTTGTGGGATACTCTGAAAGCTCGAAGGCTTACAGAATATACTTCCCAGGATTCAAGAAGATTGAATTCAGTAGGGATGTGACATTTGACAAAGACTCGGCTTACAACAAATCTAGAAAGAGACCCGATGAAGATACTGAAGAAATAGAAGCACTTAGAATTCAGAACAAAACCATGAATGGAGAAATTCAAGAAGACACTACAACAAAAACTGGATTTAGCATCTCTTTTTGCATCTTTTTTGCGTCTAGACCATCTTTCAGTGTATTTTTCTTCATTTTTTGGACAAAATGGTGCAATTTCACGGGTTGGTGCTATTTTAGGTGTTTTTTGCGTCCTTTTTCTAAATCTGGCGCAAATTGTGGCGTAATTTGCACCAGGTTTTGCACCTAGTTATGCACCAAGTTTTGCATAAGGTTTTGCGACCAGTTTTGAGCCTAGTTTTGCACCTAATTTTGAGCCTAGTTTGTACATCTACTTTTGTTGCGCCCCCTTTAACGCCCATGTTTGCCTCAACTTTTACGCCCTTGTTTTCATCCACTTTTGCATCCTTTTTTACATCCACTTTTGCATCCACTTCTGCTTCTTTTTTTGCATCCCTTCGTGCGCCAAGTTTTGCATCAAAGTTTACATCCTGTTTTGAGTCTATTTTTGCATCTTGTTTTGTTTCAACTATTTTTGCATCCACTTTTGCATCCATTTTTTCGTCCACTTTTGCACCCACATTTTCATCCCTTTTTGCATCCCATTTTGCATCTATGTTTATGTCTTTTTTTGCATCTACTATTGCATCCACGTTTGCATCCACTTTTTGCGCGTCCCAATTCCCACCCATTTTTGTGCTTACTTTTACACCCACTTTTGCTTCAACTTTTGCATCCACGTTTGCATCTTTTTTTGCATCCAATTTTACATCAGTTATTGCATCCCCTTTTGCATCGGGTTTTGCGTTGGGTGTTACGACTACTTTTGCATCTAGTTTTGCATATACTTTTGTTGCATCCACTTTCACATCCAATTTTGTATCCAATTTTACATCAATGGTTGTATCCACTTTTGCGCCTCTTTTTTTTATCATGTTCTGCTTCCATGATTGCATCATTTTTTGCATCCACTTTTGCATCACCTTTTGCATCCATTTTTGGTGCACCCCATTATGTGCCCACTTTTGCACCTACTTTTGTTGAATCCTTTTTTGCATCCATGTTTTTATCCACTTTTGCATCCAATTTTACACCCAGATGTTGAAGATGAAAATGAGGATAATGGTTATGATATTGAGGATGGTTATGATGATGATGATAATGTTGTTGATAATGAGGAGAAAAATGAAAATGATAATGATGATGACGATTATGATGATGATGATGATGATGATGAGGATAATGACAATGACGACATTGCTGATGATTATGATGGAAATGAAATGAATGGTGATTATGGTGATGATGACAATTATGATGAGTACAATCAGAATGATGATGTTGATCATCTTAAAAAATAATTTGTTATTTGTCATGCATAAATCATGTGTGTCCTCCATGACCCTTTTCCACTAATCACATATTTTGGGTAGATGCTATTTCTTATGCCAAAGGTAATGATGAATAACTGATGAAAATGTCAATAATCATGATGATGATGTCAAGGACTATGGTGATGTTGATGACATGGATGATGATTATGCCGATGATGATGACTATTGTGATAATCATGATGACAATAACAAAGATGATGATGATGATGATCATCATCATTTCCATCATTGTCTTCATTAAAAACATCATCAATGTCATTGTCATCTAGTTCATCATCATCATCATTTAAAGCATATGGGATATGTTTACCATTTAAAGCATGCATAACAATTATTCTAAAACACCCCAACAAAGTACAAAATTCAAACCACAAGGGAAACATAATATTGAAATTTTTCCAATTTTCTTTCTCCCAACAAAACATGCTTTATTTTAGGGAATTATGTTAAAATCCATACATTCATAGTCCATCCATACTATACTTGTAATAAATGTAAATATAATACTTACCCTTGACTGTTGATTTTTTTGGTGTGCAGACCTATTTACCCTTGACTGTTGATTCTTCTGGTGTGCAGACTTGTTTACCCTTGACTATTTATTTTTTTCCTCTTCCAACACTTTTAGCCTCGAGAGTTGCTCAAATCCTTTCAATTCTCTTTTTTTGTAGCAACTCATTTTTGTTTTTAATTGTTTTATTCAATTTTTCCAATCTTGCTTCATATTCTACAGTCTCATTTTGTTGTTTAATGATCATCTCTCTCAATGCCCTTTGAAACTCAACCTTCAAACCTGCAATACATGTTTCTTTCTGCTTTAATTCTTGTTGAAGTTTTGCTTCCTTACCAAATACAGTCTTCAATGGTGGCATGTTCAAAACTTCAGGCTTGTTTTTCAGCTCATTTTCAAGTCTCCCTATAGTTTCCTCATTTTTTTTCTTTTGAGCCTGATACATGTCTTTCAGTCTGTCAAGGTCAGAAATCGATTCTATTAGAACTACAGTAAATTTAGAACATTGATCCTTAATAAGTTGATCCTTCTGGCCAATTATTTTTTCAGCTTTCATAATTCTTTTCTCTAAACCTGTAACACGATGTACCAAATCAAGAATTTGGACATCCTTAGTTCTGAACAATTCATCGCTAGCTTTGAAGGAATCCTCCCACAAGGTAGATTGTTCTTTGAAATGTACCATTTTATCAAATAAATAAAAAACAAATCTACCATCAAAAAAATATTTGGCATGAATTAGGTCTTCATCACTCGTTGGTGAATGGTCCATATCATTGTTCACAAATTCCTCCCATTGATCTGCATTTTCATTTCCATGCATTCCAACCAAAGTTGTGACAACAACATCTTCTTCAAGGGAAACCGAAGGCATTTCATTTCCCACAGGTTCCATATTGTCCTCTAAAGGTTGGCTGATCTTCTTTTTCTGGTTGAGTCACCCGTTGATGAAGTAGAGTATGACTGATCTCTCTAGTTTTGGATATGGTTGATAAAGAAATATGGGCTCAATTTGCACTCAATCAATCACCAATAACCTTGTTGCAACTACAACAAATGTGTCAAAAATGCATGAGTTGACCCGCGCATTGAAAGCTAGCATTGGTTTGGTGGGTGTGCAAAGATAGCCATATATCATCGATATAGAGACGAAAGTTCCTCTAAAATTAAAAACGTCAATATTGCCATGATTTTTCCGCCATTATAAAAAAAATGAAGTATTAATCCACGAATGTTCAAAACGTGGAAATATTTCATGGAAAAATATGACCAAATGTATTAGTGGATCCATCTTGGAAGGCACTCTACCCTGTACCATCGGTCACCTAGCACAAGCTTTGTATTTTATGCCTCTCTCAACACATAACAAGAATTTAAAGGTTGGCGGCGCTCAGATCAGCTACCTGGTCACCCTGCTCGATGGCCTTGTATGGACTTGGCTCGAGCAGTAGATTATAATATGCATCCTCTACGACCACTCCATTGAATTTAGGAATTCCATCTCTTAATCCAAATAGATAGAAATAAACAACAAGCAAGTAATTCACTCACTGATAATGTTGCTTAGACTCCATGCAATGCCTCACATGGGTAGCAACTCGAGGGGAGCACAAGGCCAAACAACATTCTGTCATTCCATTTCTATTGGGTATAGAGACGATATCCACATAAGTGTGTGTAAAATGGTGGATGACTGGGAAGTCGAGTTCGTATCTCATCACCACACAACACAACCCTTGCGTCATAGGCTTTTCCACTACTAGCAGATGAATATTTTTCTTTCCACTCTAATCCAATATCTAAGTGAGAGCCTCCAAAATCACAAGAAGGTGCAAAATTTCTCTCTAGAGATACGGTGGGGATAGACATGTTGCATGAGATATTAGTGACTTGTATTTCTAGTTTTTCAAATCCTTTCTCATAATCACCTACAAGTTTTTCGCTATACGTGTCCACCGTGTTTAGGGTTTGAGGAATTTTTCCACCACTAAATTTTGCAATTTCCCACAAAAACCCAAAGAAAACTTCCCTCATAACAATATGTTTCATAAATTTCCATGTATATTCCATTGGAACAGTTTGTCACAATGGATTTTACAACTTAATTATTTGTATTAGCATATTTCTATTGAATGCTAAATAAATTGGGACTGAAAGAAAAATAACTAGAGAAAATATAGACACAATATCGACATAAGATTTTCCCTGGGATAACCCATTATGAGGAAAATCCAAGCCATAAATTGCTACTACAGGATCTCCTACTCCCTTTGTTTTACTCTAATATATACCCCCTTATTATTACTCAGCTATGGAACAATACAATAATATCATAAGAATGGAGCCCCCTCTTCTCCTAATGCCTCGGTATTTAATGTAACCTCATAGTCATATAGGGTTATTTTTAGGTTTTTTTTCATTCATTGATTCTTGATTAGGGTTAGGGTTTTGTACCTTCTAAAATGTCCTTGAATTTCCACACATAACCAACTTTTCATGGGTGAGAAATGAGAGATCACAAGGAATCCACATGGTATCATGGTGGTCAACTAGATAGGTTAGCTTGCAAAAGGCATAACTCCTTCATATGGACTTCGATTAAGATGAATCTTGCACCGTTGGAAAGGAATCCAAGTGTGGAATTGTGTTAAGGGAGTTGTGTAAGTGATGATCTTTTGAACCCAAAAACACCATGTAAGCCCTCAAATAGGCCTCGTAAGGATCCAAACCCCAAATATACAAAGTGAGAGTTGTCCCTAAAGTGGGCCCATCAAATCAATTCACCCAATCTTTCGATCCAAAAATAACTAAAATAAATGAAAAAATATGTATTGATCCATTTTGGATCATACTCGGAAGTGAAAGAACCCACTAGGAGTGTGTGTTTCATAGTTGTTGTCTTTCTTTAGTATTTCTTAGGGTTATAAGGTTCATTTCTTATGTAAGGTCCTTGTTTTTCCTTTTGTCCATCGTTTAATACCCTAGATCCATCTTTGTTATCTCAAACAAATTAATGAAGCTCATACCCTAGTTAGAGGGTAAAGACAACATATAGAGGTCCTATGTGGCATTTTAGTGCAAATTTCATGATGCTTGAGCTTGAGAAATGTTTTTAAATGCCTAAGGCCCTTGATATCCTTCTTTGAGCACTATTTACACCCAAATAACCATCAACTATAGAAAAGAAATCATAATGTCTCTTTAAGAAACACTTATGTTGTATAGATCCCCCCAAAAAAGATATGGTTTATAGGTATAAGTGTATTCCATGCTGATTGAGAGAAGTAAGATTCATTTAATGCCCTTTTACACTCCCACGATCCTCATTAGACCTTCATACATATTCTTGGTTCACAACTAACCTAGTAGTGGTTCGCATGTACTAATTTTTGAGGTTAGTAATACCATGCACAGTTCATATGTGCTGGTTTGAGGATTTTTCCACAGAATCCTAGGAAGTAAGGGTCGGGGATTGAGGCTCTTTTTTTCTTCCCCTAGTATGTTCAAGGACTCAAGACCCATCCAAAGTTCCCAAAATATCATAATGGAAGATGAATTCAAATCAAATGCCAAAGACACCCTAAAGAGGGATTGTGTCACGGTTTATAGGTTTCGTTCATAATTACTAATATAAAAAAGGTTCAATTAGAGAGGAAAGCTAGTGTTTCCCTACTTACCACGTTTATCCCTCAACAACCATTTCCATTGCATAGAACCTACTCATTGCACGTATATCAACTCTGAAGTCCAAAAACCAGTTATAAAGGGAGGGACCCTCAAAATTTCAAAAACATCATAATGCACTTTTTTTCATTCACCGATGATTGTCAAGTATCAATGACCTATCCATGTTGCTTAGACATTATAATGGCATCCATATCCAGCTCAAGTGTCAAAAACCCCTGTAGAGGTGTGACTCCATGCCATTTTACATAGCCCTTGATTATGAGAAGACTTGTGTAGTGCATAAAGGAATTTGTGTACCTTTCTTATGTTATTTAGAGACTAAGAACCATTATTGGTCTTAAAAACCTAGATTCATTTTTCCCATATCCATTGAATAGACTAGAGATATCTTAGTGTGGAGGCTAGAGCTATGTTTAGCTATGTAAACATGTGTAATTGTATTTTAAATTTTTGGCATTTGATTTTATATTTTCCATTACACATTCACATGGAAAATCTAAGCTTAAAAATTACATATTACTTCATAACCCATATTGCAATTGAATATGAATATGAAGAAAACCCTACACATGGCCCTGTCTCTATTAGAAACCTCTCATGGTGGGATTTCCCCTACGCTGTCTTCTGCCAGAACCAATTTCATTATTTATCATTTCATCGGAACTTCCATCCTCTGTTCCAAGATCAATATTTAAAGCAAGTGAAAATGATGATGGGCAGTGGTGGAGAAGTCAAAGGCATGGGATTGGGGGTGATGGCCTCCTTGCCTCTACAGTTAACTCCCACTGTTACAATTTCCAGGGGAGACCACCTTGAAGGATCCAATAACAGTAGCCTTCTTACAAACAATGGTGGTGGTGGTCTTAATAACAACCTCAAGAAGGATGATAGGATTCCTCAATGGGGATTCAATGAGACCAAGGAATTCATTGCAATCAAGGCTGAGCTTGAGAAAGATTTCACTCAGACAGAGAGGAACAAGACTCTGTGGGAGCTCATTTCTTCGAGGATGAAGGAGAAGGGTTTCAGGAGGAGCTCCAAGCAGTGCAAATGCAAGTGGAAGAACTTGGTAAATCGATACAAGGTGTGTTTTGGTTTCTGTTAATTCGTCTATGTGTCTATATGTAGATTTATTCATTTTGTTTTGCTTGAAATTCATTTCAAGGCACTGGGAATTGACATGCTGCCATTTGGGAATAGTGCGAAATTTATGGCAGTTTGTATTAGATAGATGTAGGGCTCTTTATGTTCGCTGTTTGTGATTGGATCTCTATTGAAATTAATTCAAATCCATCCTGAATGTTCTGTTAGCATCTGGGTATGCTATTTAATCTTTGATCTGCTGTGCTGTGGATGTTAGTAATCTGATTTTTTAGCATTGAATCTTTTATGTGGTTGTGCTTAAAATTGGTTTGGTTACTGTTTTTTTGGTTTTTTATTTGGGCAAGCTCGGAATCGAGTTTAGGGAATTAGGTATGGAATATTCGAAAATGCACTGGAATTCATGGCATGTTACCGTTTGGCCATGCCAGTTTAGAGTTCATGGTAATTTGTTGTAGCTGTAGGGGTTCTGTACTTGTTTATTTATTTATTTGGGTTTCAGTTGAATCAATTTGAAAATGAACTGGGAATGATGTGTTATCATTTGGGTATGGTGGTTTAACTTTAAACCTTTAGCTGTCATCATTTGCTTTGTTACCATTTGGGTCTCTGATGTTGGCTTATGGTTTAGTGGTTGGCATGGGGTGTTGTTTTCAAGACCCTGTGGGTGTGGAGCGCTTGTGTTCCCTCCCCTCCTTTGATGTCAATTTGGTCCAAGTGGATGATAGTAGGATAGTAGGATGTTTTTCCTTTTATATTTTTGAAAATTGAGTTAATTGTTTCTCTTTTGGGTGTGCTTAGAAGTATTCAGGGTATTGGGAATGTCGTGTTAACATTTGGGCATGCCAGTTTAGAATCCGTGTTAGTTTCAGGGTATTGGCAATGGCATGTTACTATTTGGGCATGCCAGTTTAGAATCCATGTCAATTTCAGGGTATTGGGAATGGCATGTTACTGTTTGGTCATGCCATTTTAGAATCCATGTCAATTTCAGGGTATTGGGAATCGCATGTTACCGTTTGGTCATGCTAGTTCAGAATCCACGACAATTTCAGGGTATTGGTAATGGCATGTTACCATTTGGGCATGCCAGTTTAAAATCCACAACAATTTCTTATTGATGAGACTATCTTAGTACTTGCTTTTATGGATGTGTGTCTGCTTTAAAATCGTAATAACTACACTGGGAGTGGTGCGTTAGAATTTGGGTATGCCATGCATGGTCTTGGCAAACAAAGCCTCCAAATTTTTGAAGAAATGAAACATTGTCGTTGTAATCCAAACCATATTACCTTCCTTGGCGTTCTATCGGCATGTTGTCATGCAGGCATAGTGAATGATGGCTGGCAGTACTTCGAGTCTATGAGTCAATATTATCACATCACACCTACAATGGAGCACTATAGCTGCATGGTTGATCTGCTTGGCCGTGCTGGGCTCCTAGATGATGCTCAAGATTTTATCAAGAAAATGCCAGTTGAACCTAATGCTACCATATGAGGTTCTTTACTTGCTGCTTGTAGGGTCCATATTAATATAGATTTAGCAGAAAATATGGCATAATGCCTTTTCAAGTTGGATCCTAACAATGCTGCACCTTATGTGATGTTGTCAAACATCTATGCAGTGGTTGGCAAGTGGGACCATGTTCAAAAGTTGAGGAAAATGATGAAAGATGGGAGAATAGAAAAAATGCCAGGGTGCAGTTGGATTGAGATCAATAAACAGGTGCATGCTTTCTTGGTAGGAGAGAAAATCACACCCACAATCACAGAAGATTTATGCAGAGTTAGAGAAGCTGTCTAATCAGATGGAGGTGGAATATGTACCTAACATAAGATTTGTGTTTAATAATGTTAAAGAGGTGTAGAAAGAATATATCCTTTGCCACCACCTACTGAAGCTGGAAATTACTTTTTGGCTTATCAATTCATAACAAGAAATTATGAGTAATTGTCCAATTTTCCAATTGTAAGTTTCTTATTTATTTTGATAACACATCGATGCTACTATCTCTCTCCTTGTACATGTGGTAGTGCATTATACCCATTTGTATTCTATAAATTGATTACTAATGAAGAGTGTACAGTTCGGAGATTCTCCTGTGCCTTCTTTTGTACTCTTTTGGATTTTTGTTTTTCCACTTGTGTACACTTATCAATACAATCCTTGGAGGCTAAGACACCTATCCATGTCATTAAGTATCTTATTTTGTTCAGCAACTGCCACTTCCAGCAAGTTCATTTCCAAGATTGCCACATTAGAAGTTGTTCTGAGGCATGCCAACCTTTTCTATAATTTCAAGGATTGATGGTGTTTTTGTGAGGATTTTCAGTGATGTTGAGTGCAACAACCTGCGGATATGGTATTTACATATTGTGTTGTTATCCTTGCAATAAATGCCCAATGGTTATATTTTGAGACACACTTTGGAAGAATATATATCCTTCTCCAATACATCGATGAAACCATCATGCGGAGGAAGATGTCTCAGCCAATGGTCAATCAAACATCGTGATGGACAAATTGAAGAGCAACCTACAAAATGAAAAATTTTAAAGGTTTCTCCCTCCTATGAATGAATTCTCAGCCAATGATCAATAAAGCACCGTGATGGACAGATTGAAAATGCATGAATATAAAGCTTTCTTGCATGAGAACAAATACATATTCAGATATGGATTGCAGGATGGTTTGAAAAGTTGGGATCTCGATATGGGGATACATAGTCAAGAAAATCATATTTACAACAATAATACAACAAGAATATCTTTCAAAGTTACATAATATTCAACACGGGTAGTTTCCACCGGCACCACATTTTCATGGGGGTTTTAGGGTGGTTTTTTGGACATATTTGAAGATGCCATTGAACAGGAAAGGAAAAAAGTCGAGAATATACAGAAAGTATGCAAAACCCCTTCAATGGAAGATAAAACAGCTCACAAAACTGCAAAAAATACCCACCTACAATAAAGCTAAGAATTTTGTCATACTGCATTATGCAGTTTGTGGTAATAGACCACATCAATTGCAAATTTTTAATTAACTAATTGATCTAGTAATGATTCTATATTATTAATCAAGTTGTCCTAGAAGTTTAACTTCACTTCTCTTCAACTTCACATGGGATGTGCTCCAAAATTAGCTAACTCCTATATTATTTTCCTCAGATTGTCCTGTTGTTTACATTTTAATCAACCTGCTCCGATGGTTTTCTTCCTTAGAACTACTTGTCTTAGTCCCCTGCAGGATGTAGTTATCATGGAGTCCAACATCCATCTATGGAGTGAATAGAAAGGATGGATCCAATGAGCCTAAGTCTAGTTTTAAATTTAGTACTCAACAAAGAATACTGATATCTCTATATTCATCACGACCTTTCTTGAGTAGAGGATCTCGTGTACTCAAAAAATGAGGCTAGTAGTTGAGTGGCATGTTTTATTTCTGTAACAGGTACATGGCATTGATAGATCGGCAAAAATGTTTCCTAACATACATTGCTCAGTAATATAAAGTTGATAAGAGTGTATCATATGGGTTTCTGTGTCTTTATAGATGAAGAAATTTAGAATCTAGATACGATTTTGAGTATCATTATTGACTACACAAAAATTAAGATGTTTTTTTCAACAATAACGTAAGCTTAAAGTCAGACAAAGGTATTAGGGGACTCAATGCATATAATTTTGTTTGATATTTTGTCCTTGAAGGCATTCTTAATGGTAAAATTTATGTACTGTAGTGCCATGGTATTTTTGGTCTCTGTCAACTAAGGGTTAAATAGGAAGATAAAATCCCAAGATAAGCAACTAGGTTTTTAAGTCTCAGCTTTTAGATATGTTTTGGTTGTATTTGAAACATTTTCTACTAATTGATGTATTCTAATTGCATTACAAGAATTTCACTAAAGGACAGGAAAGTGCTTGGGTGGATCATTCTTCACAAACTAAGGTAAATGTGTAATGTGTCAAAAGTTAAAACCATGAACTAGAAACATAAAAAATCAGATGTCCAAATACAGATTGCTCCAATCTATTCCTACACCACATTTTCATGGGGGTTTTAGGGTGTTTTTTTGGACATAATTGAATATGCCATTGAATAGGAAAGGAAAAAGGTCGAGAATATGTAGAAAGTATGCAAAACCCCTTCAATGGAAGATAAAACAGCTCACAAACCTGCAAAAAATACCCACCTACAAGAAAGCTAAGAATTTTGTCATACTGCATTATGCAGTTTGTGGTAATAGACCACATCAATTGCAAATTTTTAATTAACGAATTGATCTAGTAATGATTCTATATTATTAATCAAGTTGTCCTAGAACTTTAACTTCACTTCTCTTCAACTTCACATGGGATGTGCTCCAAAATTAGCTAACTCCTATATTATTTTCCTCAGATTGTCCTGTTGTTTACATTTTAATCAACCTGCTCCGATGGTTTTCTTCCTTAGAACTACTTGTCGTAGTCCCCTGCAGGATGTAGTTATCATGGAGTCCAACATCCATCTATGGAGTGAATAGAAAGGATGGATCCAATGAGCCTAAGTCTAGTTTTAAATTCAGTACTCAACGAAGAATACTAATATCTCTATATTCATCATGACCTTTCTTGAGTAGAGGATCTCGTGTACTCAAAAAATGAGGCTAGCAGTTGAGTGGCATGTTTTATTTCTGTAACAGGTACATGCCATTGAAGATCGGAAAAAATGTTTCCTAGCATACATTGCTCAGTAATATAAAGTTGATAAGAGTGTATCATATGGGTTTCTGTGTCTTTATAGATGAAGAAATTTAGAATCTAGATACAATTTTGAGTATCATTATTGACTACACAAAAATTAAGATGTTTTTTTCAACAATAAATTAAGCTTAAAGTTAGACAAAGGTCTTAGGGGATTCAATGCATACAATTTTGTTTGATATTTTGTCTTTGAAGGCATGCTTAATGGTAAAATTTATGTACTACAGTGCCATGGTATTTTTGGTCTCTGTCAACTAAGAGTTAAAAAGGAAGATAAAATCCCAAGATAAGCAACTAGGTTTTCAAGTCTCAGCTTTAATATATGTTTTGGTTGTATTTGAAACATTTTCTACTAATTGATGTAGTCTGATTGCATTGCAAGAATTTCACCAAAGGACGGGAAAGTGCTTGGGTGGATTGTTCTTCACAAACTAAGGTAAATGTGTAATGTGTCAAAAGTGAAAACCACGAACCAAAAACATAAAAAATCAGATGTCCAAATACAGATTGCTCCAATCTGCTCCTACAAACTCAAAATACAGACTTCTCATATTTGTGTGTTTTATAGGGGGTTGTGCTATTTTATCGGAAAATGTTAGAGTATTTGGGTCTGATGCTTTGCCTTATTTTATTGTTTATTTATGATTTTGTTGTGTGATTTTTCTTTCAGTATCTTTTTTCTTAAAAGGATCTTCATGGTTCCAGCTTAACATTTACCTCAGGACAGAAATGGTTCCCCAGTGGACCTTTCCACATTCAAAATCAGAAACGGATCCCATGAAGATCCATTGGCATTTCAAACCAGAAATGGATCCCAAGCAAACCCTTTCGCATTTCAAATCAGAAATGGATCCCAAGCAGATCCAGGACTTCATATTTAACTTTACATCTTAAGGTTTTAGACGTTTTACTGTTTTGGTCTCTCAAGCTCTTTATAAGAGCAAGGACCCTCAATATATCAGTGCATCATACCATTTCATAATAATATTGTTCATTATGTTAATGAGCTCTCAATTGTTTGGTAACTATCCCTCTATAGGGTTTCTCAATTTTTGTAATAGGTAGGACAGTGTCAACTTGGTTGGTAGGACAATCCATCTATGAACTTTTATACTCTTATATAATTCTTGATTAGCAGCAACTATAATGTGTTCTTCAGTTAACTACTAAATATTAATTACTAAAAATACAACTGCATAAGAAACCACAAATGCAAAGTGGAACAACAAAATGCAACCACTCGAAATAGACATAAGGATTTACCCTGGAAACCCTAGTCCTTCAATGAAAACTAGCAAAATGTTTGTCTTCTTATTGCAGAATTACAACAACACTACAATGGTCCTCCGGATCTAGACCAAAACACAGAAAGATATCCCAAATCCTCTCTACAATCTAGATAGCCAAACCCTAAATCCACCCTAGATCCAATAACAGAGAAGTAAATCTTCCCTAGGAAGCTTGTGATCTCAAACTGAGATCTAGATTGCTGACTACAAGAGGAAATCCATCTCTTGCAAATGTGATGTTGAGCATTATTGAAGATCTCCTTTTCTCTTGTTAATGTGATGTTGAACCCATACTCTACGATTCCTTTTATAATCTCAAACTCATGCAAATACCATGGACCCTCCAAAACCATGGGCAACATAATACCATGGGCCACATAATACCATGGACCCTCCAAAACCATGGACAACATAATACCATGGGCCACGTAATACCATGGACCCAATAATACCATCTACATGAGGTGTTATAAATCCACCTTTAATATATGTCTATAATCACCTCAGCTTCTTCTATGTTGCTAGAAACCCCCAACATAGAAGTACCTGCTGAGCTACAAAAACTAACACTCCCTCTTAGCAATGGAGGTACTTCAGCCTAAGCCACCTCCTTCATGGTCCAAAACCTGTACTGCTACAATTATTTCCTCTGTGCTAGAACACCCTGCTCCCTCTGCACTAAAACATCCTACTCCCTCTACACTAGAGCACCCTGTCTTCTTTGTGCTAGAACATCCTGCTGCTCTTTGCACTGCTGAATCTTGTTCATCCAACTGTGTCAACTCCCCGTTGGTATACTGAGATGAGTCTCCTGCTCTCTCAATGACACTAGATGCCACTCTAGACTCCCTCTAAGTCCCTGCAATATCCCTGTGTAGATATTCTTCATACTCCCTCTAAATTTATTTTCCATCTTCAACTGCCCAAACCTTTATTTCGCTGCTGCCTGGTCCTTTCTGGGCATATTTTGGTTCTTTCTGCCCCTGCCCTGGCTGATCTACAGCACCCTTGGGCTACCCAAAGTTTCTTGGGAACTTCAAACCTATTCCCAGGACTTTCCCAGGCACTTTTTCCCCTGCCCGAGGCTGCCCAAAATTTGACTAGGCAGCTGCCCTGCTGCCCACAAATTCAAACCCTATCGAGTTCTTGCCCGACAACCCGGAGGCCTACCTGCTGCTTTTCTGGGCACTCCTACTCCTACCCAAGGCTTCCTGACGTCTAATTGATGGATGTGGTGGCTGCTCACTGATGGTTGATCCATTGGTCGCTACTCCTATCCAACCATCATTACCCTTGGCTCCATGCAGTTCCTATTGTTGGTTGCTGCAGCACCAGCACTAACTCGTGCACCAGCTGCTATGATGGCTGCACTTCTTCCACGGCTAGCTTAGCACCTCACATAGCCACCCGTGCTTGCAACAAGCAAGTAGCTACATAAGCCATGTCCATCACCATCGTTAACTCTTGCTGGCTTCAGCTTGTCGACAATCTAATTTTCCTCCAGCTCGCACAGCTCTACGCCCATGGCTCCACTATTCCAGCGGAGCATCCTACTGTTACACAGAGGTACAAAATTGGGTAGTGACTGTAGAGGAGTGAATTTCTCTATGACACAAGCTTGAAGAAGATTATGAGGGAAGTTGCATTAAGGTTAAGTGTTCAACTATCAATTGGGTCTAGTCCGAGTGGTTGTGGGATGGAGTGTTATCCTCCCAACCTAGGTTGCAATCCTACAAGTAACATGTTGAGCTCTGTTAACACACAATTTGTCATAGACCTTGTTCATGCAAAATCTGCCTCTAGGGAGGCAGCCCCAGCATTTTTGTGGGTCAAAGATAAAGTACATGAGAGTGCAGAGCATGGATTCTTTGTAGTTGTTTTTAGTGAGGAAATTGTTGGAACCCCAGAGCAGGTCCTCCAACTTATGGATTTTGGAGAATAGCACTATCACATTGGAGAGACAAACATGAATGTTTACAACATTAGATCTCACACTACTTTTCGCATGATAGTTGAAAGCAGGGACAAGAATGAAGAAAATTCTGTTGGCATGCCATATGATGCTGTTCATATATCAGTCCTAAATTTAATGGAAGGAAGCTGGTTGCTGTTGAAGGGACTGGTTCTCCTTTGTCTGCATTCGAGATAGATCTTGAGTAAGCATGAATTGTGAGTATAAGCAGTGACATACAAACAACAACAAAATGAAAAACATTCATACTTAACAACTGCACTCATCTGAATTTGCTCCACTCCAATACAGCGTGGAAATTGGCTCATATGCAGGTCTATGAAAGGTGAGAGGTCCATTAGCATATGAGGATGTAATTAGACTAAGTCACAATGCATTTCTTAGCAGATAATTCATCAAATCGCCTTCAGGAATGAAGCATATAAATAGCAGCATATAAAAATTCACTTATGGACTGAATCACGCCTCATTTAAAGGTCTATGACTCTGGCGCCAAAGAAATATGTATTGTAACTATTATATATAGTTGTTGCAGTGCCTGTCAAAAAAATGGAGGAAGGGGTTCTTTCAGATGTCCTGTATAAGCACAAAGCAGCACTTGACAGGTTGTTGAAGCTGAGTGTTTATTCATTATTGAAGCTTCTGACAGTAGGAAAAAGGAAATTAGTTATAGATTGAACCCTAAATTTTAGAGTCAGACTCACAAAGTGATCATGAATGCAATTTTCTGTTGCAACTACTCATCTCTGGCTTTGAAGAAAGCACTTCTGGACCTTTTAGCCCTTCTATGTTGGATATTTGCCAACGGGGCTTTTAAGTTCAAGGGAAAATGAAGCACCAAGGTTAACACAAAATGGTTTCCAGTTCCTGCTGATGAAAACAAGTTCTCAACTCTGGCAGATCATTAGAAAGCACATCTCAACAGCTTAGGATAGAGGAATCGATGCCGCAGATTTAATTTATTTTCTATTTGAGCGTAATTCTACCCACAAAGGTGCAATTGAAGGCCGTGGAGGAACTTTCTGTACTTATCTTAGTGCAATCTCAGGAGGGTATGAAAGAGAAATGGTTTATACCTACAAAGTTGGCTACAAGTCTAGCAGCGAACCTCTCAGATTCATAATCCCGAAAAGAAGCTGAGGATTTTGTTGTTGGGGAGATGAATTTCAGGTTATATGCATATTTAACATCTAGGTTACTTAATGAGATTCTACACCTGTTCTCGAGGCTTGAATATCAACTTCCGAATCAATTGTTGGAGGAATAACAAAGAGAGTTTTTACAAAGCCTTTGCAAATGGTATTACAGAGTAGCAGATAATTTATTTTGTTCAGCAAAATGCATGTTTCCCATAGAATACCTTCAGCACCTGAGAATGTCACAGATCAGATTAGACCATGGGAAAGTGGAAAGAAGAGTTTAAACTTCAGATAACATCTACATATATTTATAATGACTTTTCTTCAGAGGACGTATTTGAAGCAGCATGCACATATGCAAGAGATATTGGAGGGTTGCTGTGGGATGATACAAAGAAAAGGCCTTATAAAAGAAGAAGTTTTCATTGCTAGGAGTATGGGAATATTTTTCCAAATAAACTTGCACATATTTCTTTAGTATTCCAATATATAAGGGCACACTCCTGACTTGTCTTCAGATCCATGCATGCAAAGTTTGAACAGAAGTTAGGACTTGGTTATGCTGGCAGTTACACTTAAGTATCATTCTATTTTTGTATAGCATGAGTGGGCCTAATGGTTAAGAGCATGTGTTTCCTCTTAGGAGTTCATAGGTTCAAATCCAGAGGGGGGTAGTGTATGTACACCTATGTAGACTATAGCAGTTAAATCACTGCGCAGGGGGAGTCCCTTGTCCCATAAACAAGGGGGTCTCATACACGAAATTGGTGTCTCGCTTGGCGGTGACCTTACAAATAGATTATTATTATAATTATTATTATACTGGAAGTTATACAATAGTTAGGGGGCACACACATGGATAAAGGAGGCGTCTATATTTAGTCAACATACAGGGTGCACCTTTAGTTAACTGGCTGTGCCATTTTTAGATTATCAACACTGCTTGTAAAGTGGGGTTATCTTTGGGACATGTACATGCATATCAAATATTTACCTGATCTAAGAGATAACTGCATGCTCACAATAGAAATGGCATTCAAGTAGTTTAACAACTATATACACAGAAGATTAACTAACAGTTGATAAAGTGCAGTGTGTGGGCAGCATGCATACTAACCCAAGTTTACTTTAGCGCTTGCTCTTACACCACTTCAACCATTTAGTTATCTATCAGTGAGAAATTTTAAGGTGCGGCTATGGCAGGGATCGATCTGTGGTCAATCATATGCATGACATATTCTGTCTGACACTTGGTGTTGTTCACATCCACTCAGGGTTGGGGCGCATTGAATTAAGTCATTTGAGGCCTCTAAAATAAGGTTAGATCCTCATTGTAAAAAGTTGAATCCCATAGGTTGGCCATTGTAATTCCAGATTGACAGGATGAATAAAGCTAGTTCATTGATCCACATGTATTTCCTGTTTTCTGTGTATTTGACATTTGAATAGTGTATTCTTGACCCCTTTTTTGTTCAGGTTGTTAGGTTAGTTTGCATATTTTGAATGTCACTACATCTGATCTGCATGAACTATTGCAGGTTTCAGTGAGCCCTCCAAGCCCCTAATGATCTATAGAGTGTGAAATCCACTCCTTAGCTTCCTCATAGAAGCCAAGACAAGGTTTTCATCAGCAACAAACCCTAATATTCAAGTTACATTGTTTGTGTGACAAGATTCTTCCATTTTGGAAGCCTTTCCCTTACTCTCCATCCCTCTTCAAACACTTGTTCTAGCTTGACTTTGACCCCATCATCCTTTGGAAGGCACTGGTCTTCTCTAATTTCTCATCTAGTTCTAAGTTCAACATAGAAGTCCAAGTCCTGTAACCCAATCCTATTGTTCAATTTATTTGTAAGTTGTAGGTACCGTTAGGGATACCCCCATGGTATTGGTATGAAGTTTGAACCAACCCTAAGTGAGAGGTACATACATTGAGGTGACAGTCGGTATAAATTCTACAGTTGCGTCAAGTCCCCATTGAAGAAAGCACTACAAGTTCAAGTGTAAATAAACTCATAATGAGTATATTGTTGTAACAGCTTCGAGCCTTTTTATCGATGTGGCCTTGTGCCATGAAGAGTCTAGGGTTTAACCTAGGCACCATCCTTGGAATGAGGGGAAGTACTAAGGGGTTTTATCTAGGCCCTGTAACCTGGAAAAAAAAGTTTAAGTGCTCAACTGATGATTCAGATCTACAATGAAATGAGACTACATGCTTTTATACAAGTGTGGGGTATAATGAACAATGCCTAGAAGTGTGTTGCCCAAGGTGTACCCTGATGATAATTTGTAAGAGCTTTTCTTGAGGTTGATCACTGCTCCACTCCTTGAAATCAGGTCATCTGCAACTCTGACTCTGTCAACTTTGATAATTGACACTGGTGCAAAACCACTGTTGACCTGTCAAATTCAATCACCCAAATAAGCTGCCCAATATCACTTTTTTGTATAGAGTCCAAGTTGCCTGGTATAACATTTAAATGCTTTGAATGTTTCCAGAGTAAGCAGTGAATGAATTATCTCTTTTTTCTCTTTTTCTTTCCAATTTGTAGTGAAAACAATCTATCTATGTAAATGTTGTCAGCCATCTTTGGTCACTTATGAAACTTGCCATATGCTTTGTCACCCATTAGCTTGGATAGCCAATTTGCAAGAATATGATTTAGGTTGCTAAGGTGACTCCTCATCCACAGAAAAATTACATGCCCTAATAAATTGCAGCACCTTTAAAGATTGCAACAATCTTACACCTCTTTTTCTTAGGTTCACTAGGATTAAATGAAGATAGCCTCGCTCACTTACCCTAGCGAGAGGAAACAAGTAGATATTTCAAGGCGGTAACCTATATTGGAAGGGATAAAGTTTGCACTACTTGTTCATTGCAAGTGCCAATTATGTTGTATATATATATATTTTTTCTTGTGCAAAATCAACATATATTTATCCTTAGGAAACGTGTACCATTAGGTACCATAGGAAGGAGTGCTATGTGTTTTTTTTAAAGAACTAATGGTAGTTGCATACAATATTAAAGATTTAGAACATGTAGCATGAAGGTAGATTAGATGTAGTAGGCGTCATTAGGAAGGAGAGGTATGTGTTTATTTTTAAAGTACTAATAGTAGTTCCATTCAAGGGGGTAACCTATATTGGAAGGGATAAAGTTTGCACTACTTGTTCATTACGAGTGCTGATTATGTTGTATATATTAATTTTTCTTGTGCAATATCAACATATATTTATCCTTAGGCAACATGTACCATTAGGTACCATAGGAAGGAGTGTTATGTATTTTTTTTAAAGAACTAATGGTAGTTGCATACAATATTAAAGATCTAGAACATGGAGCATGAAGGTAGATTAGATGTAGTAGGCCTCATTAGGAAGGAGAGGTATGTGTTTATTTTTAAAGTACTAATGGTAGTTGCATTCAACATTAGTTGTAATAGGCATCATTAGATCCCACTAGAATGGAGGGTTATATGTTTATTTTCAAAGTATCAATGCTCGTTGCTTATAAGATTGATGATTTAGGACATGGTGAATGAAGGTAGATTAAATTGTAGGTGAAAATATCAAGTAATAATGAACACTATCACTGACCATGACAAATATTGAAGTCCAAGCTTAAAGTAGGTGGGTAGTCCCTCCTATAAAAAAGATATCCCTTATGTGTTTAGTGAGTTAAAATACATAATTATTGCTATGTTATGATTGCATGATGGGATAAATATTACTTTGATAGAACTCTCCAAAGTTAGTCCATTTGTCATGTGAAGGAAGGTGAGTGCTATTGATTGTTGCTCTTATTTAGAGTGATTTTGATATGCTTTTAACTATTAATAATATAAATGTACATTTTACACATTTATACATAAAGAAAGGGTTGTGTAGCTTATGTCACAACCTAATAACATTTAAAATGTTAATCCAAATTGCTTAAAGAGCATAAAAATAGTTATCAAAATTGGCAACTAGGAATTCACATTTAGTGATTTTCCATAAATGTCACTTAGCACCCAAAATATAGCAACCCTAAAGCTTTTCCATTAAGGCATGAGAGGAGGCAATCACACAAATCCATGAACATCAATTACGTTTTCATTCAAAGTGGACTCCTATCCATCATTATCTATCCTAGCATTCATGACAATGGTTGCCATCCATTGTTCTTGAGCAACTTCTCATTCTTCGAGAGAGCAAGGCAAGAACTTGTCATTTTGACATTTGTGGGTCAGGATGGGCTATGAGAGGCTAATTATGGCATTGTTCATGCATTCTTGTACATCATAGTGAATTCTATGCCTTGACCTTTCTTTAGAGTGATGCAAGTACTTGGTGCAACACAAATGTTGCAAGAGAGTCCATAAGAGGCTCCTTGCTTATGCTACAAAGACTTTTACCATAATACTCAAACAATTAACATAGAGGCACCACATCCAAATCCAATTTTTTTTCTTATATAATAATCTTCATATAGAGATTAACAAAAATTAATGAACCATTTTCCCATTAAGAACTTTGTACATGTTGGCCCTGGTTAAACAAGATGTGTTCATTTTTTTTTGTATGAGGAATATGATTGCATATCCAATGAGTTGCAACACTTTTTGAAAACTAGTGAACTAAATCATTTTATCCTCTTAAAGGGTGACCTTCCATGAAATGGGTGTAGGGGGATATTGAATGGTTGCATGATAATAAGATTGCATAATTGTTTAGGATAGTTTGTTGCCTAAGCATGGTATATTTTTTTGCTTATTAGTGTGTTTGGAAAAATAAATTGGATTTTATGCATGTTTGTCTTTGGATCTTATTTTCTTTTATTAGAATTACAAATGATGAAATCTATGTGTTAATATCGCTCCTCTTCTTGATTCTTAGAGGGTGCTAGCTCAATGGAACAACACCTGCTTTACAAGCAGGAGATTGGTGGTTCGATTCCTCCATGCCCTAATGATATTGTAATGTATTTTTAAAGGTAAAAAATGTAGTAGTGCAAGATGGATGCAATATTAGACGCAATACTAAATGCAAAACATGATGTAAAAGTGGACGTCACACCAAACACAAAAGTGGACATAAAATATGACCTTATGTCAGACGAAAATGTGGACACAAAAATGAATGTCACACTAAACGCAAAATTGGATGCAAAAAGAGACTCAACACTAGACACAATTAATGACTCAAAACTAGATGTAATAATAGGTCCAAAACTAGATGCAACAATAGATGGAAAAGTGGATTCCTAACTAGATTTAAAATTTGACATTAAATTGTCCACAAAATATGGTGTATCGATGGACATAAAACTAGGCGTAACACTAGGTGCAAAACTAGAAGAAATATTTGGCGCAAACAAAAACTTAAAACGAGACGCAATTTTAGATGCAAGACGGGACAAAACATTGGATGTAAAAATAGATTTAATATTGAATGCAAGATGGGATGCAACATTGGACACACAACTAGATGCAATATTAGATACAAACATGGGTGCAAAACTAGGCACAACACTAGGCGCAACACTGGGTGCAAAATTGGGCTCAAACATAGATGCAAAAAAAGACATCAATCGGGATGCAACACTAGGTGCAAACCTAGATGCAAAATATGACGTAAAATGAGATGAAACATTTGGCACAAACATGGATACAAAAAAAGACGTAAAACAAGATGCAAAATTAGATGAAAATGGGGATGCAACATTATAAGTAAATTTTGATGCAAAACTAGACGCAATATTGGGCCTAAAATTGGATGCAAAACTAGATGTAGAATTGGACACATAATTTTATGTAAAACATGGTGCAAAATTGGGTGCAAGACTCGATGAAAAACTAGGAGAAAAATAAGACGCAACATTGGATGTAAAACTGAGCGTGAAACTGGGTGCAAACAAGGATGTAACAAAGGATGCAAAAAAAGATGCAATAGAAGTTGAAAAATTGGGCACAAATAAAGGCGTAATATTGGATGCAAAAAATTGGGTGCAAAAATGGACACAAAAATGGATGTTAAAAAGGACGAAAAAAAAGATGCAATAGATGGCATTTTACGAAAATGTACAATAGCACCTGGTTTAGCCATGGATTGTTCACCACAATTATGAAAAAATTACACTAAAATTTGGCGTTAAATTCAATGCTAAATCCAGTTTTTGTTGTAGTGAGAAGATCGAGAATTAGAAGAACCTCAAGAACTTGTAGATCCACCTCAAGGGAAGAATCCTCAGAAGAGGAATCCTGCTTGGGTATGAGAAGCTATCTAAGGTGCAGAAAGATATGGGGCTCTAGAAGAAAATCACAAAGAAATAAAAAGGACCAGGTCCTGCTCCGAGTATGTAGCCTTGTTATGTGACTTCATCGATAAAGAACCTTCCAACTATGAACAAGCGGCATAAAGGAAAGAATGGAAGGATGCTCTGATCGAAGAGTATCAATCGATCATGAAGAATTATGTCTAGGATGTTGTCCCTAGAACAAAGGGGAATTCTATTGTAACTTCAAAATGGATCTACAAGATCAAGCATGTTGCAGACGACAGCATAGAAAAATATAAAGCGAGATTTGTGGCTCGTGGCTTCTCCCAAAAATAAGGAATAGATTATGAAGAAAATTTTACACCTATATCCAGATTCACTTCCATCAGATTATTATTTACTCTGGCTGCAATGATGAAATGGAAGATACACCAAATGGATGTCAAGACTAGTTTCTTGAATGGTGTAGTGGAAGAGGAAGTGTATATGGAGCAGCCACTCGGTTTTGAGACACATGATAAGGAGAATCATGCGTGTAAATTGAAGAAAGCTCTGTACAATTTGAAACAGGCACCAAGGACATGGTACAGAAGAATTGAAAGCTTTCTATCCAATTTGGGCTTTACCAAGAGTAAAGAAGATTCATACCCTTAATAAAAGGTTGAATATGGTAACCTGGTGATACTCCTACTGTATGTAGATGATCTGTTTGTGATAGGTATGGATGGGTTGATTTCTGATACAAAGAGGAAGCTTGCTGCTGAGTTTGAAATGAAGGACTTAGGGATAATGCATTATTTTCTAGGCATGGAGGTGTGGCAGAATGCAGATGGAATTTCCTTTATACAAGGGAAGTATATGGTAGATATCCTGAAGAGATTCAAGATGATGGATTACAAGGCCATGACCACACTTATGGCATCGAACTTGAAGCTATTGAGTGATGCTTCATCAGAGTCGGTCGATGCTACAATGTATCGTCAGATGATTGGGTCCTTGATGTACCTAATGAATACAAAACCAACTATTTTCTTTTCTAGGAACACCTTGAGCCAGTTCCTGATAGATCCTAGACATGTTCACTTGATTGCTGCAAAGCATATTCTGCAGTTCCTAGGGGGTATAGTTGATTATGGGCTCAAGTATAAGGTTGATCAGAATATTAACCTGGAAGGTTATGTTGATTCGGATTGGGAACGCACTACTATCGATAGAAATATCACCTCAGGGTCTTGCTTTAGTATGGGATCAAGTGTGATCTCTTGGTTTAGTAGGAAATATTCTTGCATGGCACTAAGTACAATTGAAGTAGAGTATGTCGTGGCTTGTTCAACTAGTTATAAGGTAGTATGGCTAAGGAAGCTACTGTCTGATTTATTTGATATCCAGTGGGATGCTACTTGTATATATTGCAACAACCAGAGTTGTGTGAAGTTGTTAGAGAACCCAGAGTTCCATGACAAGTTAAAGCATATCGAGATAAAATATCACTATATCAGGGATATGGTGCAGGGAGGAGTAGTGAAGCTCCATTATGTTGTGACGGATGAACAAATAGATGATGTGTTGACTAAGCCATTGGCCAGAGTGAAGTTTGAGTACTTCAGGGAGAAACTTGGTGTTCTCTAGAATTAGGTTCCCTCCAAGGGGAACTGATGAGTCCATGATCCATTCTGACATGGTGAGAGGATTGGTTCCTTCCATGCTAGATATGAGTGCTGAGTGATTCTAATGTGACTATAGGATTGGTTCCTACATGATTAGATATAAGTGATAAATTCCATTCTCTCGGAGAATGGAGGCACCTGGTCAGTTACCAAGAATTTGTTCAATTTGGGACTGATACTCAACCTAGGGTTGAGATCCTTTATGACATGATGTGTGAATAAAATTTTCCTATCATGATGTGTGAATAAAGTTTTTTATCATGGTTAGATATAAGTGTAGAGCCTTTCTGACATGATGTGTGAATAAACATTTCCTATCATGATGTGTGAATAAAGTTTCCTATCATGATGTGTGAATAAATTTTCCTGTCATGATGTGTGAATAAAGTTTCCTATCGTGGTCAGATATAAGTGCAGGTTTTTTTTTGACATGATGTGCGAATAAAATTTTCCTATCATGATGTGTGAATAAAGTTTCCTATCATGGTCAGATATAAGTGCAGAGTCTGTCTGACATGTTGTGTGAATAAAGTTTCCTATCATGGTCAGATATAAGTGTTGAAGAAGATGAAGACCTACTTGGAGGCTAGGCCTACAACCACCATGAAAAAGCGCTAGCTCTGTAGAACTTCCTTTTATGAGAAGAATCAAGAGATAGCACCTGTGATGATGATCCAGCAGAGATGATCTAGATCCATAGATGTTCCAGATCCAGTGATGATCTAGATCGAGTGATGATCCAGATCAAGTGACGATCCAGATCCAGTGAAGATGACTTGAAGATGAAGATGATGAGAACTCGATGATGATCCAGATGATATAGAGAAGAAGAATTGTGCTAATAAATTATGTCGAAAGAACACCTTCCTAGTTAAGAGGGAGTGTTGTTGTAATTGGCACTTCGGAATGTATCCACTTGTATATCTTATGTATTGTACCCCGATGTTTATTCTGAGAAGTGTTTTTAATGTAATTGAGTCATGTCATGCCTCGATGTTTCGATTGGGAGATTCTATAATGTAAACAAGTCATGTCAAATCATTGTGGGTAACCCTCCTATTGATCAAGGGTTAAAGTCCCCACAGTTGTGGGGCCCTAGGGTTATTAGAATCTCCTAGAGAAGTCAGCCCTGGTGAGTTATTGTCAAGTCACGAATTAGAACAAATAGAGAGTACACCTCTCTATCTATCACACATTCACTCACACTCAGTTGTAGCGCATAACTGAGAGAGAAGAAGTTGTTTGGACAAGAAAGAGAGAGACTACTGCTGTTGGGAGATCATCTTACTATTTTGGGGTTTCACTTTTGGTCTTGATTCTATCTCTGAGGAAGTTACGTGGATTTCTCCTTTATGGTTTCCTCGAGGAAAAAATTTGTGTTCATTGTCTCTTATGTTTGATTGATGTGCTTGTTATTCTCTCAGTTAAAGATCCTAAGATAATTCTAGCTTAAATGATAAAAATATAACAAAAATGGGATGCTAAGTGGTAGAAAAAATGGATGCAATATTGGATGCTAATTTGGATGCCAATTTGGATGCAAATAAAGCATGAACATATATTTAGACTTAGATGCTAACATGGGGCTATTAACGATGCAAATATGGCATTAACAAGGATGTCATTTAGGAAGAAAAATAGACGCTCTCTAGGAAGCAAAATAGGATGTTATTTAAGAAGAAAACCTTGGCGTCGTTTAGGAAGAAAAGTTGGACCTTATTTTGGAAGAAAAAAATAGACACTATTTTTGGACGTAATAAAGGATGCTATTTAGGAAGTAAACAAAGACATTTTTTGAGATGCTTTAAGTTTTTTCCATGACACAATCCATTTAGCATCTAGTTTGAACACTCAATGTAAAAACAATTAACCTAAAGAGGGATGCTAAATGGGACGCTAATTCCTAGATTTGTTATAGTGTTCTTACCTTAAGTTTATAAGCTGCATTTATTTCCATATTTAACTTAGGTCATTTTTTTTTCTCTTCTTCATTACTATGTGGTTTAGTCAGCACAAACATTATTTAATTATTCCTATGCATTTAACATGTGTTCATTATCTTCCTTAACTCATTTCAATTCTTCCCTTAAATATTTTATTGTTTGCAAGAGTTCAGATGGGTTATCATATCTACTTTCATTCATATTTATCCATATTTTAGTGTCTCTAATGCTACCTTCTTAATTTTTTTCCATATCTTTAGGATGTGATTCTCCTCTAGTAGACATTCCCACTTCTACCATAATTCGTGCAAAAACAAGGTTATTATTATCTTCCTATTTAGTAAAGAGATTCAAACCATAAAAAATAAGTTAGTTTTCTATTTTATATCTATTTGAGTGTTGGGTTGTTCAGTCCAGGTGTTTTAACCATGCTCTGATACCATTCTGTCACATACCCATAATTTTCATAAATTAATAAATAATTTTGGTTTATAATTTACTATTCCTACTTGTCACAACATGTCATTATTTGTTGTAACAGAATTTTTAATTATTTGCATGGATAATATTAACTAGAATTTTAATGGTTTGACGAGAGGGCTTATCATTTGCTCGGGGTTGATTCTATTTATAACGACAACTTGGTTGCATCCCTTCCCAAGGTGATGTTTAATTTTTTGAATCCTTAATTTATTGGGTTTTCTTATCTAGGATGTAAAATATTTTACTTGGACCTTTATTCTAAAGCTATATTGGTTTAGTTATAATCTTATGTGTTTTATGTTCAATTTTTTAACTATAAATTATGTTTAAGGAAAAGGGGGTGCACCCTTGTTGCTTACATGTGTTGAGAAAAAGTAGGGCAAGGTAACTTAGCTTAACATTTTAAGATACAAGGTAATGATATAATGTTCTATCCCTTGTGATTTACATGTAAACAGGGTGATAGTATAATGTTTGGTTATGTTATAAAATATTTATGCAATGAAAAGGCATGCTTCCATGGGAGATACAAGGTGGGCCCAACAATGTTAACAAAGTGTTTAAAAGAAGTTTTAAATACGTTGTTATAAACTCTGGTTGCAATTTGAACATGCAGTCGAGCATATTAATTGGCATGGCTTCTACGCATGCATTTTGAGGAGAGGCATTATCCTTAGCCTACACTTATCCTTGATCTGAATAGTTTTATTGAAGTGGGTTTGTAGGGTTTTAATATTGCATTCAAATTGTCGTGAGGGTTTTTTATGTTTTATTGTAATGGTGTTTGGTGGTTTGTGCTCAACCTCTCAATGGTGTTGCACAACCACGAGGCTTGCCCTTTGTGGTTTACAATAGTTTTTTTGGTTTAAACTCTGTTATTTTGAGTTGTTTTAAAGGTTTTATCTTAGTGTTTAATGGTTACATGTATTCCATTTCTTCTCTGCATAGCCTCATCCATCATTTTGTTCATTGTGTGGTTAAGTGGAGACTTGATTTTCTTGTATTAGATCTTGGGTAGAGGATGTGATAAATTGCTTCTCAAGTTATATCTAGTATCTAGAACAATTTCACCATCAAAGTGTTTGACAAAACATGCAAGAGAAACCAAAGAGATAGAAGATAGCTAGAACAACACATGTGAAAGGTGATTATTACTTGTCATATTATTATCATACATAATTTATAATACAATGGACAAATTTGAGGGGATTTGGAAGCCAATTGGATTTGTGCATGTGTCAATGTGAGAAATAACCTCAATCCCCCCTAGGTGGACCAATGGAGACCCAAATCAGCCCAAACAGACTCGAATTGACGTGTGAGTGTTGGTGAGGTGTGATGGGTAATTAAATACTCCAAGGCATGCATGGGTGAGAATATAGAGGCAAGTGGGGTGCTCTAGGTGGCAATAAATCCTCATAGGAGAGCTAAAATAGGCCAGATACACCCCTAGCACACTTAGTCAAACCAGGGACCCAGAAATCAATGAGGTAGTGCTCCAATGCATTAATGAGGGATAACATGGGCTAGATTGACCAAACGAGGTGCTGTTGTAGGTGTGAACAGGCCAAGTTAACCAGAATTATTGCTGGATTAATTCTCCTAAGTCTAAACCATAGGACATTAATGAAATTTGTGAAAATCGGGTTAGCCTAAGGTCTAAACTATATACTAAGTATGTATTACTACTTGGACACACTCCCTTAATCCAAAATTAGTACAATTTAGTGTTTGAGACCTTGGAAACTAAGGCACAAGTCACCCTTTTACAAATTTTATTGATCCATGTAATAGAGGTAAGGAGGAAAATCTCATGGAAAAAATCTCCCCTAAAAAATGGATTATGAAACAGAAACAAAATCTACTTATACTTCCAAACTAAAAAATGTCGGGAGGAATCTTCTTCCTAGGAAGAAGTGGAATGTGCTCAATCAACTCAGGGACAACTGTATGATAAATCCTTAGATGATGTAGAACAATTGAAATGCACTGATGGGAGAGAAAATGGTACTCTTCATATTTGATCTTCAAACAACCAGGTGAGTAATTCAAACCAAACAGGATTCCATGTGAGGAATTCAAACCACATAGGATGCCATAGTTGAAAGAGACCGTAAATGCTTGAGAATAGGTGACCCCAAGTGAGTCATAAGGATCTTGAAGCATCAACTTTGAATGAAGGTTGTAATCAGCTACAAGAATGTGGAACAAAAGCCCCAAATGTGCCATTGTGATGGAAAAAGCTTCTCCATCTTCATATGAACTTGAAGGAACTCTACTAGTGATGGTGGAGGAAACATATCCATTTTTTGAACTAATACTCTCATTTGAAGAAAACCCATCTTCTATAGAAGGCTCGCTATGGACATCAACTAGAAATACATCTTTCCCATTTGTAACAGAAGACATAAAGGAGAAGGGTGAAAGTAAATCTTCAGTAGTAGTGATGGCAGCAACTCGTATGCTCTCTTCATGAAAAATAGCTTCTTGATAAGGATAGGAATCTACAGAGGAAGAAACTTCAGCTAGATCATTTGTTGATTCTTTTGCTACTTCTTCTTCTTCATTTTTAACAGCTTCTTGAGAAATGCATGAGGCTGATATCATAAGAAGAACACATAAGGAGGTTCCAATTTTCTTGCTCTCCATATAGATCACATTTTATTGCTACATGACAAGAGCTTCATTTATATTTCTCCAAATCTTGAATGGGTAATCAATAGAATCAAGGCTGTAGCACATTGTAGGAGGTATTGCTAGACACATAGTTCCATAGGCTCTATCATTGTAATTACGCCAAGCATCCTTCTCTTGACAAGCCTCTAGTTCTCTCACAACACCAATGGACACATCATAGAGAAATTGACTCTTGAGATATGGACACATCTTTGAATTCCATTTAGAATAGTTGAATGGGGAAAGGAGAGGACCAACTTTCAAATCCATGAAGTTGTAGAAACCTGCAATGAAAAACACTCACATAAACTGGAAATATGACCTAAACAACAACTCAACCTCATAGTATTTGTTGCAGCTCCATCTATCTCTGATACCATGTTATAAATCACTTCTCAAGTTAGATCTAGGAGCTAGAACAATTTCACCATCAAAGTGTTTGACAAAACATGCAAGACAAAAAAAGAGATAGGAAATAGCTGGAACAACGCATGGGAAAGGTGCTTATTACTTTTCATATTATTATCATACATAATTTATAATACAATGGACAAATTTGAGTGGCTCTGGAAGCCAATTGGAGTTATACATGTGTCATGGTGAGAAATAACCTCAATCCCCCGTAGGTGGACCAAAGGAGACCCAACTCAGCCCAAACAGACCCAAATTGATGTGTGAGTGTTGGTGAGGTGTGATGGGTCATTAAATAATCCAAGCCATGCATGGTTGAGAATATAGAGGCAAGTGGGGTGCTCTAGGTGGCAATAAATGCTCCTAGGAGAGCTAAAATAGGATAGATACACACCTAGCACACTTATTCAACCTAGGGCCCCACAAATCAATGAGGTAGCACTCCAATGCATTAATGAGGGAGAACATGGGCTAGGTTGACCAAACCAGGCACTGTTGTAGGTGTGAATAGGACAAGTTAACCAGATATATTGCTTTATTAATTCTCCTATCTCTAAACCATAGGAAATTAATGAAATTTGTGAAAATTAGGTTAGCCTAAGGTATAAACTATATACTAAGGATGTATTACTGCTCCAAAAGAGGATTTACAAGTCCACAAGGGTTATTAAATGGTATGAATATATACTTCCAGTCTTACACTACAACAAAATACCCTTTCGGGGGGAGTTTTGTCTTGCGGAGAATTTGCTAAACCCCCCCTCAAAAGGTTTTTTAGTTATTTTTGGGTACTTATTAAAAACCCCCCTCAAAATTCTTGAGAAACATAATTTTTTTTTTTGGGGGGCGGGGGTGTTATAAATACCCCCCCCTAAAGGTTTTTTTGAAGGCAGTTTTTAGAAATCGCCCCCAAAAGTTCAATTCTCATGGATTTTGGATAGGGTTTTTTTAAAGATACCCCCTAAAGAAATTTTAAAGGTTTTTTTTACCTTTTGGGGGTTTTTATAAACCACCCCCCCAAAAAATTAGTCCACTGGGGGTGCTTCTTAACCCCGTCCCTGCCCCAAAAGTCCTGAGAATTGGAATTTTGGGGGAAGTTTTAACCCCCCCAGTAAAGTACAATCCTCATGAATTTTTGGGAGGGTTTTGGAAATACCCCCCCGTAAAGGTTATTATTTAATAATTTTTTAAACCCCCCCCCCTCCCCCCCCAAATTAATGATAAATTAACTATTGGCAGCGATTATTTTAAATTTTCCCCCAAANTTTGAAAGCTAACAACTGAAGCTAACTCTCTGGGTGTTCATGTTATTTAACATTATGGATAATTTATTCACTTGATTTTAAATCTACCAAATTATGAAATTTACATAATTCATTTTTGTTCCTCCAATTTTTGCCTAGACTCGTGTTGTCGTATTTGATGTAAATATGTAGCAAAGATTCATTGTTTGGATATCAAGCCAACTCTCCAATAGTGAAATAGTTTGGATTATAAGAAGGAAATAAGGTTCTATCATTCATGTTCTTGAAATACATGTCAAATCGTGAATATTTTGTAATAGTTATGTAAAAGTGAGATAAAATCTAAAGTTTGTTATGCAAATGTAAAAGTGAGATAAAATCTAAAGTTTGTTATGCAAAGAAACCTAAATTGAAGGAGATATGATTTACACATGTGAGGGGGTTCATAATACTTGGTGTGGGATTCCTCATGTAGGGGATTATTATTCACTAGAAAAAAAAATATAGGGGGTGAGAGGAGAGACCACAAGGGGGGTACAACCTTGTGGATACTAGCATTTTCAGACTAGGGAGACTACCTCACATATGGCCTAGAGTATGAACCCGTGTACTTGTGATGTCATAACATCAATTAGGGATGGAATCTACATTGAGATATCATTGATTTAAATCTTCCCTAAGGAGTCTTTGAAACTCTTTAAACAAATGAAACATGCATGTATGAAGCCTAACAAAATCAAATTTGTTGGTGTCCCATATGCATACAGGTACATAGACCTTGTGGATGAGGGCTTGCACTGCTTTGATATTATGAGGCATGATCATCATATCTCATTGATAGCTGAGCATTATTTATGCATGCTTGAACTTCTAAGTCTCTTTGAATATTTGGAATAGGTAGAGGACTTTGTCAATAGTATGCATTTTTGGCTGGATTTTGTTGTTCGAGGAGCCTTGATTGGTGCATGTAGGATCCAGCAAAATTTGAAGATAAACATGCAACAAACATCTTCTTGGGTGGGAACCAAGAAATGTAGGAACCTATTTGTTGATTTCAAATATTTATGTAATGACAATATGGTGGGATGTTGTAGCAAAGATGAGACAAATGATGAAAAACTAGGGAATTTAAAAAATTTTCATCTTCTAGTTGGATTAGAGTAAACAAAAAAATGTACATGCATTCCTTCGGAGAGACATATCACATTCTAAAAGATATTATATCTATGGAATTCTTGAGGGTTTATATAGGAAGGTGGACGAGGCGGGTATATGCCACATATCAACTCTATACCGCACAATGTTAATGTAGAAGAAAATAAACCCATGGTTTTCCACACATTCCTTTAAGGTTTTCCACCAAACCATTTTGAAATGGAAATTTTGGTGAGGATTTCTAAATGCATGTTTCCCAGGCTCTCTTTGGTGACACTTCTACTAATGATCCTTTAACGACACTCTCTAATAATCTTTCTGGTAACTTTCGACAATTGTTAAAAAATGTTTGTCACCATTGATAATTCTAATGATTTTTATGATGTTATGTGATGCATGGTGCATGAACCATTAAAGAAAGAATTAGGCTATAATCCCTAATGTTTGGCCCAAAATCATGGTTTGGATCATTCCAATTCCCATCCCTAAATATACATTAATCCTTATACTTTTGCTTCTCTATATTTCTCATTTTTTTCATTATACATTTCCCCAATTGTGGAATCATGTCATTAAAGGCCTTTGGTGAAGTTATTGTTTAGGCTCTTGTTTACTTGATCTTGATTGAGTATCAACCAAGTTTCAAGTGCAAACTCTCTTCCTTCAATGCATCACTCAATTAAAACAAGTAATACCTAATTATCACCATATCCTTGGAATGTTTGGTGCCCAACCCTTCCAGTTTCAGACTGTGTATGTTTATCCTTGTTTAATTTTTACATTACATTAAAATTTTCAAGACCTTTTAATCTCCAAATTCCAAATTCAAATTAACCTTGAAATATATTTTAATCTCCAAATTGTGTTCAAAATTTTGAGACAGTTTCCAAATCTGTGAAAAAATATTTTATTTTGATCCCCAATGGCAAGCCAACTAGATATACTTTTAATCTTCCTCTCAATTTATTTCTTAAGAATCAATTTGGATCTCCTCTCCTCAATACCTTGCATTCTTTCTACTTCAACCTTTTAGGGATTGACAAATGCATATAGGACATAAAACCCAAATTTTACTATGCATTAAAGGGGTATTCGTCATTGAGGGGATTATTATTCATTAGAAAAAACATTGAAGGGGGGAAGAGATGAGAGACCAAAACGAGGGTACAACCTTGTGAATATTGTAATTTTCATAATATGGAGACTATCATGGATATGTATTGAAGTGTGAACTTGAATACATATCCTTGTGATGTGATAGACCCAACTTAGGGGTGGCAACTTCATTGAGAGAGTAATGATTGCAAGGTTTCCTAACGTTGGGTTCCGCGTACCTCTCTTTCAACAATTTTTTGGAAGATTTCATTCAAAAGATAACTACCCTAGAAATTATTTGAATTATGTATATGATTTGTTTGTGAAATTATTGTGTTTATGCATATGAATATCCATTTAATGTTAGGCTTATAATATATAATATGTATCTCTTTGAATATCTACCATAAATTTTTCGTCATGCAAATGTTACATTTTTCTCTTACATTAAAGTCATCTAGGTTTAAGGGGAATCCAATGATTTATTTGCAAGAATTTAGTTTGTATCTCATGCTTAATTCCTTGGCGTTATTCCATAACCACCATTAAGAGCTGGATGGGGAGTTTGTCATCAAACTATTTTTAAGAATTCCTTAATGGGGTTGCCTTACATTTTTCCAACGTTGTTGGAGACATTTACCATCATACACACTTTTTTTGGTTAAATTGGCCCAGTTAAACCACTATCCTAAGTATAATTGACATTAATTGACATCAGTGGAGCATTAATTTCCATCATCCAGTCACACCCACACCTACCTACAGTCAAGGAGGCTAACTTAGCCTTCTCCTATAGTCAAGGAGGATAACTGGAGCACTTTGGGGGTGATCTGAGTGATATTAATGCACCTAATTGCTAACTAGTGGTTACAATCAGTTCAACCAGTCAGTTAAGGTGCCTCCTCTCATTAAATATATTATTTAATGATTATTTAATATTATTTAATGATATGGATTCAACAGGGGTCCTTCCACCAACTTTTGATGATCAATTCAGCTTCAGTTAACCTCATCGAGGTTCATTGAAGTCATGGAGAACTAGCACTTAATGGTTGTCTTGCTATGACATGTGTTTTATCTCCTTCAGTTTAGGTTCAGTCATTTATTGCACTCCAACTTCAGTTAGGGTTTGGTGAGTCAATCAGGGTTTTGGTCAAGTGGTTAACTGAGTGTGAATTAATGGATTATAGTTAGTTAAGCCAGACTCACTCATTTATTTTGAATTGCCTCCTTAGTTATTTGAATTCCTTATTGATTCAAGCTATTGATTGACATTGTTATCGTAACCATTCATTGTCTATTAAATATACATAGAGGAAACCAATTCCGGTTCCAATTAACACCATTTCTGAGTTATTTGTTGATTATTTCTTGATGATATTGATTATTTTTTCCTAGATCAATGTACAAGAATAATATGGTATCAGAGCATACGGCGGGACGAAGATCTATCTCTCAAAAACAAGCTTTTTGACATATTTCTCCATGAAAAGTGAGCAATATCTCAAAATTCAAGCACTGCACCAGAAGTGAAGGCTTACCACTCAAAATCCCAAGTAAAGAACTTGTTGATCAAGCATGCTTGATTGACTATGTTGGGTGCGATGAAATCCTAGAATTTGTAGGCTATCTAACCTTATTTTTCCCTTTTTGTTTTGATTTTCAAGTTTCTAGAGGTGAAGCATTTGGTACAGCACATCTAGATGGCCTCCTCAGCAGATCTCTTGACTCCATACAATTTCCCCTCATAGAAAAGTTATATGGAAATTCAGTTGCACTCCAAAAGACTTTTTAGAGTCACCATGGACACTAAAGTTGAGCCTACATCCACCATAGAAAAAGCAAGATTCTTTAACAAGAAGGATGAAGCCTTTGGTTTCTTGTGCCTCTCTATTTCCTGAGACCTTCTCTTCCATCTTACAGATTTGAAGACACTGAAAGAAATATGGTACAAATTGGAATATCTATACAGAAAGCATGATGACTTGAGGGTTTACTAGCTTGAAAATGAACTCATGTCTCTCCAACCTTCCAATTTTGAGACTCTGAATGATTTCTTTACAAATTTCAATCATACTGTTATACTCTTGAAGCAATGCAACGTGGAGAAGGAGGATGATCAGCTCATCCTTTCCATTCTCTCCAAACTTGGGGCTGATTATTTAGTTTTTGTTTCTACATTCCATGCGGGGAAGCTCACAACCCCTAGATGGAAGATGTCTAAACTCAATGCCTTCATTGAGTCCCTAACTAATGAACATGACAAGCTTGTCTAGATGGGGATCATCTGATATTCTCATGATCAAGCCCTCCATGTCTCGGGGCCCAAATATATGAAGGGTAAAGGAAACAAGAAATAAAATCAGAAAACTCAATTTAATGCTCCCAATCCTAGAGTTGAAAACCAGCAGCATGATGAATCTTCTAGTTCAAGGAAGAACAAAGGAAAAGGGAACAATGGGAAAGAAAAAGTCCAGTGTTCTTACTACGGGAAGGTTTTTCACCCTAAACATGCCTGCATGAAGAAAAATCTTGATGAAGCGACCTCTCTCCTTGAGAGGAATCACATCAATATTCTGGAGAGATTTCGAAGGAGAGATCACCAATATCGGGAACCACAGAATGAGAAAGGTCATTCCCTCATGGAAAGAACTTCGAATTCCAAAGCACTGTTGATTGAATTTGGAGATTTGAATCACATGATGGCTGAAAAAGACTCCTTTTCATCCTTGGATACTGGAAAATCCATCCCCATCCACATGGGAGATGACTCCACCATCATTTCCAAAGGACAAAGTACTGTAGATCTTGAAAATGGTTTTTTCTCTAATGTTTTGTATGTACCATATCTAGTAGCAAATATCCTTGGTGTCTACTAGATGACACATACAGGAATGCCTAAGAGAGTCTCTTTCATCCCAAATGATGTTGAGATAACAAAAATTGCATCTGAGAAAATCATTACAAAAGGCCTTGCAAATCATCATGCAAAAGCCTATGAGTTCTCTCACTTTGTTGTGGATGCAAAGCCCACTGCTCTGCTAACTCATGGAAATGAGGTTAGTAGGATATGGCATGAGAGGTTTGGCCATCTTAATTTCAAATATTTGCATCAATTATAGAAATAATCCATGGTTGAATTCCTCTCGGTCATCAGGGAAAGCACAGGAATTTGCAAGGGTTGTGTGATTGGAAAACACCCTGAGCACAAGTTCGATCGGGGGAAGGAAAACCGAGCTACAAGCATATTGGGGCTGATACATTTTGATATCAGTGGTTCGATTCCTATCACATCCATGAATGGATCAAGGTACCTCCTTACTTTTATTGATGATTTTTCAAGGTATACATGGGTTTTCTTTCTCAAAAATAAATCAGAAGTATGTGAAAAAATTTCTGAATTGAAGGCCTTGATCGAAAATGCCTTTGGGCTTAAGATCAATATATTGAGATTTGATAATGGAGGGGAGTATGTTAGTAATTATTTTCTATACATATTATCCCAAATTGGTATTCAGGTCCAACATTCAATTCCCTACACTCCACAGCATAACGGAGTAGCGAAAAGGAAGAACCGGTCTCTCAAGGAGATGACCACCTGTATGTTGGAGTCAAAAAATATTGCTGCAAATTTGTGGGATGAATCCATGCATGATACAGAATACATTCAGAATAGGGTGCCACACTCATCCATGAAAGAAAATAATCCTTTCAAAGAATACTTTGGACACAAGACGGATGTGTCGAACCTACGAGTGTTTGGGTCCACTGCATGGGCCCGGATTCCGCTTGATAAAAGAAGGGCTTTGCAACCGCAAAGCATAGAATGTATGTTTATTGGGTATCCTAATGAATATAAAGGATTCAAGATGCTAGATATCAATACCAAACATATCATCATCGAGATAAGTGTCAAGTTCGATGAGCCTCTTCAGGAGGTGGAACTAGTGAAGGAGAAAACTACTGAATTTCCTTCCTATTCTACTGAATATTTGGATGATGAAATTGGGGGTGATGACCCTGATTTGGATCCTTTGATTTATGATATTAGTTTGCAGAAATAATCAAATTCTGAATCAGAAACTTAAGTGCAAAATCATCTTCCTACATCGGCCCAACAGACACTCTCCTCCGCAGGAGACATCATTGGAAATCGAGATGATCCAAGGAGAACTCGGTCCAATTTCCAAAGAGCAAATATTTCGCTCTCTTGTTCTGATAATTTGATATATGAAACTTGATATTTTATGATTATTTCAGATCCAAAATACTACTACCATGCTCAGAATGATCCGAGATGGCAAGTTCCCGTGGATGAAGAGATGAATTCTCTTCAGAAAAAACACTACTTGGGAGCCAGTTTCTCTTCCTCCGGGAAGGAAATTGGTTCAATGCAAGTAGGTGTTTTAGAAAAAGGTTGCTGCTGATGGAAGAACCTGAAAATACAAGTCAAGGCTAGTATAAAATTTTTTCTCTCATATCCAAGGAGTGAACTACCACGAGACCTTTGCACCGGTTGCAAAAATGGACTCAATCTGCCTTGTTTTGGCTATTTCAGCATCCAAGCACTGGGAGGTGCATCACATGGATGTTAAGTCAGCCTTTATACTTGGAGATATTCATCAGGAGATATACATGAAGCATCCTGAGGGCTACATCACTGATCCATCTTTGGTTTGCAAGCTAAAGAAGTCAATATACGGGTTAAAACAGACCCCAAGAGAGTGGTATTCCAAGATATATGCATTCCTTCTCTCGCAAAATTTTTAGAGATGTAGATCAGATACAAATGTGTATTTACAGTAGAATTATGGTCATATAATTATAATTGTTTTATATTTTTATGACTTATTGTTCACTGGTAGCACAATTGCCTCCATTTCAGCCATCAAAACGGCTCTCCACAATGCCTTTGAAATGAGTGATTTGGGGCTTCTAAAACAATTTTTGGGGCTCAAAATCGAGCAAAATTATGATGGGATTATGGTCACTCAGTCCAAATGAACTTCAAAACTGGTATTCAAGTTTAACATGGCTGAATGTAGGCCTACACCATTCCCTTTCCTTTCAGGGATTAGCCTTGAAGAAGAAAAACACACACCTCCCATGGACTGCACTATCTATCGACAGCTGATTGGTAGCTTGTTGTACTTTACACATTCTAGGCCTGATATTTGTTATGCCATGAATTTTGTATCAAGATACATGCAGTAGCCTCATGATCTTCATTGGAAGGAAGCCAAGAGGATCCTCCAGTATATTCAGGGAACCAGAACCTACGACATTCACTATGCTGTATAGTCCGAGCCAGAGTTGATTGGATACACAGATTCCAATTGTGCAGGTGATTCTATTGATTGGAATTCAACTTCTAGATATGCATTCATGTTTGGTGGTGGCCCTATTTTCTGGTCAAACAAAAATCAGACTGCCATAGCACTATCTTCAGTAGAGGCAGAGTATCGAGGAGCGACGAATGCTTGCATCCAAGCAGTTTGGTTGCAAGGCATTCTTTTAGAGTTTGTTCTTGGTATTACTTTGTCCACTATCCTCTTTTGTGAAAACCAAAGTGCTATTAAGATATCCATGGATCTAGTTACCAGGAAGAGGACCAAGCATGTAGAGATTCACATGCACTAGATCAGGGAGCTAGTGCATGATAGGACCATCATTTTGCAACACTTCTCGACTGATGAGTAGATTGCAGACATCTTCACCAAGAGATTTTCAGAAAAGAAGTTCACTTACCTTTGTCCACTATTGGTTGTGAGTTCATCAGGGTGATCTAGACTACTTTCAGTGTTCATCTTGAGGGGGGGTTTTCCCCACTGGGTGTTTCCCTTTTTTCCTCACTTAGTTGGTTTTGAGCATTGTTTCAGTTTCAACATTGTACAGGGTGACCTATCGCCTTAGTTTTTGGGTCCCTATACTTTTATGCATCTATGTTTTCTAACTCATCCTGAGTATAGCTTAAGGGGGGTGTTGGAGACATTTACCATCATACACACTCTTTTTGGTCAAATTGGCCTAGTTAAACCACTATCCTAAGTATAATTGACATTAATTGACATTAGTGGAGCATTAATTTCCATCATCCAGTCACACCCATGCCTACCAATAGTCAAGGAGGCTAACTTAGCCTTCTCCTATAGTCAAGGAGGCTAACTGGAGCACTCCGGGGGTGATCTGAGTGATATTAATGCACCTAATTGCTAACTGGTGGTTACCATTAGTTCAACCAATCAGTTAAGGCACCTCCTCTCATTAAATATATTATTTAATATTATTTAATGATATGGAGTCAACAGGGGCACCTCCACCAACTTCTGATGATCAGTTCAGCTTTAGTTAACCTCATTGGGGTTCATTGAAGTCATGGAGCACTAGCGCTTGATGGTTGGATTGCTATGACATGTGTTCGATCTCCTTCAGTTGAGATTCAGTCATTTATTGTACTCCAACTTTAGTTAGGGTTTGGTGAGTCAATTAGGGTTTTGGTCAAGAGGTTAACCGAGTGTGAATTAATGGCTTACAGTCAGTTAGGCCAGACTCACTCATTAATTTCAAATTTCCTTTTTAGGTATTCAAATTCCTCATTGATTCAAGATATTGATTGACATTGTTATTGTAACCATTCATTTTTTATTAAATATATAGAGAGGAAACCAATTCTGGTTCTGATTAACACCATTTTTGAGTTATTTGTTGATTATTTCTTGATGAGATTGATTATTTGTTCATAGATCAATGTGGAAGAACAATAAACACCTCCTTAAAAATTACTCTCTTGGACATTCCTTAGTATCCATAGCTATAAGGGAATCATTGAAAAAATAATATAAGTTAAATATGCTTTGAGATGTAATTTTTATCTCTCCTCGCTCATTTAAGATATTCATATAAGAATCAGGTTTAAGTAGAATGTTTCATCAAGATTTAGTTAATGTGACTCTACCCTTGTCTGCATGCGACTAATATAAGCCTTATAATCTCAAGAATTTATTACTTGTGGACACTCTTAAGTTGTTTTTTATTTGCATGTCATCCAAGAATACATGCAGTGATAGAAACCCAAGTGATCATTGCTATAAGATATTTTGTAAATATAGCCAATATGGTCACATTTTATCATATGCACAAGGTGGCTAATATATAGATTCACTGTGGTCACATAATCGTCACAATAGTTACTATGGTCTCATTATGTCACTATAGTCACTATGTCACTATACGTATTATAGTTGGGAATATGGAGATTCATTATGGTCACTATAGTCATTGTAGTTGGGAAATATACATAGTCATTGTGTTCATTATGGTCACTATGGTCACTATAATAACTACAATCACTATGGTCACACAATTCAAGGAAAACAGTTCCCTAAAAATTTGAGGCAAACAAGAAAATGATCAAACTCCCCACTTGAATCCACCCATTTCCCGATTCTAAAGTTTTTCTTAGAGAGTGGGTCAGAGATGGGGAAATGATCAAACCTATTAGCAATAAGATAATACTCGGTTCTCCTATTCCTCCAATTTGGATTTATATTTATCGGGGAAACTTCCTAGAGATTGGAGTACTAAAGGAGTTGCATAAAATAATCAGCAAGAGGATCTACTCTAGCTCTTGGCTCCCATATTTCATGGGTTTCCAAAGTGAAGTTCATATCACCACCTCAAGTTAGGTTATCGTTTTTAAGAATATATTTCGTTTTATCATATCTCCAATTTGGATTTATATTTATCGGGGAAACTTCCTAGAGATTGGAGTACTAAAGGAGTTGCATAAAATAATCAGCAAGAGGATCTACTCTAGCTCTTAGCCCCCATATTTCATGGGTTTCCAAAGTGAAGTTCATATCACCACATCAAGTTAGGTTATCGTTTTTAAGAATATATTTCTTTTTTTCATATCCCATAAAGGGACATGATCCTCATAAGGGCCATATATATTGATGATGGTGAAGGTGTTGTTTAAATCCGCATGATAAACTTCCAAACCCAGTCCATAGTTGAACTGTTAGGAGTTTTTGATTTGGATGTTCTTTATATTCTAGCTAAGTGTCGTACTGTGAGAGTGTCCTCTAACATCTAGGGCCAGGAAATCATAAAGTTTGAAATTTGTTTTCACAAATAAGTAAACCCCTTCTCCTAGGCCTAGGATTTCTTGGAGAAGTATAATGTCAGGTTTATGCAGAGAAATCAACCTCCTCAATGCAAGAATTTTGGGAGAACTTGCCAAACCTTATCAATTTAAGGAGAGGAGTTTCATTGGAAATTCCTTATAGGGTTTTCTATACTCTAAGTGCTCCAACATAATATTTTGGTTTACCATATACAAGTTCCTTGAGAGATTGTGACTAAGATGAGGAGAGAAAGGTTAGACTTCCTCTTAATTTTCCTTTAGAAGCCAAAAGTTTATTCTTCTGCATCCCTTGAATTCAAAAGTTGTCTTCCACTGAAACTGGGACATCTATCGATCTTAGATGAAATCAAATAGGTATTTTTTTTCGATTCATTAGTAGAGGTATATAACACATTGTAGGAAGGGATGGGAGGGGGCTAAGGTGGAAGAGTAGTAGAAATAACCCTAGCGAGTGATCGAAGGTATCGTTCTCTGAGAGATCGAGAGGGGATGCATACAAGGGGAGTGACTTCATAGATTTATTTTGTCTCAAAACATAAATATGGTGAAGAGGATTCCAAAATAGAAATTTGTTTTACGAGATCAACTTTCTTACTCAGAAAGGCTTGAGCATCCACCACTAGATGTTGCACAGTTTGATACTCTTCCTACAGATGTCCAGGAAGAACAACAGTTGGCTTGATATGATGAGGAACTTATCCTTGAGCCCCTTCCAACCCATACCTATTGAACTCAGACCATTTTTTCAAGATTATTCTATCTTAATTCTCCTCCTCTCTTATACTCGTATTTTATGGAGCCCATCTTCCACCGTTATCTTTTTTGTCATTCAATAGCCTTGGTGAGATAGAGTTTGTGGAACTAGTCAATGTGTACATATTCATGGAATATATAACAATATAAAGGGACTCCCTTGTAGTCCAACCTTTTCCTGGACATTGCTTGTCCCCATATAAGAAATAAGTCTTCTCTCATACATGACCTAATGTTTAGGGAGACAATAATTCCCGGAACCGACATGGACCTGAGATGGTGAAGGACATATCTTCATTAATAAACACCCCAAAGCATTATCGATGTCCCTAAATGAGTTCCAGTTCCATAGTTCATAAGGTATTCTAGGAAGTCTGACCCAAACATGAATATTGTCAAACCTTTCACATTCGACATCAAACATTGGGGTCCATCTCTTCAAAATAATGGGGGTTGAACCCACACTCTTGTATTTTTGGAGAATTTTTCTAGCATCTTCCTTGCTGCTAAATTTGAATACAAACCAACCCCTTGCCAGATATAGAATTTATGGTTTGTAGTTGAGTCGTTCAACCCAATTCTCGAAATCCCACTTCTCGTGCAACTCAAGATTGAGGTAATTTCCTCTGGCTCTTCCAACCATCGTTGTCTCAACCATTTCTAAAGACTGAGCCACAAATAAAATTTTCCCACAAAACAAATTTAAGTGTTATTTCATTTTCTTTAGACATTTATTCTATTTTTTCCTTTGGTTTGCTCCTCCCAGTGAGCTTTATCTCAGGATGGATCTCGAGCTAGCTTGACCAACTCCTTTATCTTTTTCTTGATCTATGGGGTTTCCTTTTTTATCCAATGGTTTCAAAAGGGAAGAAATGAACCCTTCCGCACCCTACAGAGGGAAATATTGAAGATGGTCTATGGCCCAGGCTTTGTTCCATAATGTTTTTGTCAATGACCACCCAACTTTGAGTAACTCTAATTCAAAATTTGTCCATAGGTCTAGCTAATCTACAACTGGAAGCACCGACTATACTAGAAAATCAGTATGGATAAAGGTACATGTACTAGGGCTCAGAAGCCTAAGATGGACTATGGTTGTGAAGTGCATAGTGAGTAATGGTTTCTGCCAAGATCCAGCACCAAAGGTCACACCAACAGAGATGTTAGGTCGACATATTCCCCCATGGATATGTGGTTTGACGCATTAGGGTTTTATTTGATATTCATATTATCTTGTTGGCTACCCATATAACTATTTATCAGGTTGTTCACTGATTGAGGGATAGTCACGTTCATTGCAGGATCTGATTCATCCAGCGAAACATTTTTTGGGGACCTTTGTGGGGAAGAGAAAATAATTTTTTTTTCTAGAGGGTCTGATGAATAATCCACTTCATCTATTGAGTGGTATGAAAAATTACTTCCAAAAGTCATGATGGAAGATCAATTGTCACTTTCATGCAGCTGATGTGTGAAGGACAGTGAAGGGTTGCAGCTGCAACCCCTCAAACTTAAGAAACCCTCTAACTAACAATAACCCTACTCATCTCTCTATTCCAAAAATATACTTCCCACTATTTTCTATCTTCTAGACATCATATTGATTTTATAATTTCCAACTAAGGGAATAAATGGTAGATGCTGCTTGAGATAGAGTTTCCATTGATTGTGCTTCAAGACATCTCAACCTTTGATAAGTTATGATTTATACAATGATATAATTTGGTATTGGAGAGTTAAACATATATAGAGAGAGTATCAAACTTACCACCCTACCATGATTTTAATAGTCAGATTAATACACAAAAATGGCCCCTTATCCCTTAAACAAGAAAATATTACATACCAAATTAATATGTAAATAAAAAATTAAATCATTATTTTTATCATGTAAAAATCACCTAAAACTTATAATAAGACTCATTTGCAAACTAATTTAAAATAAAATATTAAACCACCCCACATTTCATCATAAACTTCATTTATAAACTATGAAAAAAAAATAAACCACCCTACCTTTCGTAATGAAATCCCTTGTGTTGGAATGTGAACTTACTTGGTAAGTCTACTCCATCCAAAACAAAACCGTTGGTATTCACATGTAAAAGCTACATGTGTTTTTCAAAGCCTCGATTGGCGCACCTTTTGGCCGACAATTTCCTTGAATTCAAAATGTACATAATAGTTATGGATTATGGCGACTCAAATAGAAGTGGTAAGCAGCATGTTCCAACTTTTTTTACTATTGGCTGGATCTTCTATCGCATTTAAATTAAAAAAAATGTAATGGGTCTGAGAATCCATTTGGAAATTGCACGAATATCCACTTGTTTATTTCTTGGCATATGAGTCCTGCATTATGTTTTGGTGCCTCTTCTCCTTTTGGAATCAATATTATGACCACGGGGTCACATAGTAGAACTAATTATGGGAATCTTAGTAAACCTAGATAATATGGTTGCGGTCACGTCCCCTCCCCTCTACTCACCGAGAGAGGATGTGACTCGATTGCTTCTGTGTCTATCAAACTGGGAAATCTAGCCCCATGAACATAAATAAAAAATGCATTGAAATAAAAGACGTGTACATATGCATAATACATGTAAATACATCGGAAGCAAATACCATTAAAGCATTCAACATGTTCATAGTAATTTATAAAACAAATATATTGCAAATAATATACAAGAGAGCACTTATCTTGATAATGAGCTTCCCCACAACTAACTATGTCGCTGCAACATTTCACCCAAACATAAGCTAGTTGTGCTCATCAATCACTCAACAAAATTTCCACCTCTGAGATGGGCATGGTTTCCACAAGGAAAAGGTGAACAATGGGCTCACACATAGCCACATACATCAAGGTTCAGCCAATCCATTCTACAATTGGGTTTATTAGGTTATGAAGGCAATGGAAAGGAATAATTTCTAATCTAGTGAGCTCAACCACAGAGCTATGCACACATGCACAAGATATATATAGCTTGGACTCGACAACACCTACATGCCCAACACAAGGAATTATTCCCTTCACTGCTACATAGTCCCTCAGACCATACCTTCCCTTCGAGTGCTCTTCAAGTTGTGCATAGAAGAATAACTAGCCTCTCTTGATCTCTCTCTGATGTTCCTCTCTTCACTAGGTTTATCAAGCCAATTCTGGTCCTCTTGCACTCCTAATTCTTACAGACAAAAATAAGGGTGCACATAACAACAAAATACAAATGTTTGGAATGAATAAAAACATTGGGAAACCAAAAAAAAATTGGTATAAGGGAAAAAAACCCTAGGAAAGAAAATCGATTTCACAAAACGTTTGTGGACATTACAGGAGAAAAAACGACCTCTACAAAACCCCCAAATCATGAATCTTGTTGGGAATGGGGAAAGAACACAGGAAATAATCCCAAGAGTTAATACACAGTGCAAGCACAAGCAAGGAAACCTATGTGAACAAAGGAAACTGCACGAATGAGAGAAGCTACATAGAATAAAGAGTAGGCATAAGAGATGTCACTTGCGCAAAAGTAGGAAACTCCACAGAAGAAAGATGTTATAGGGTAAAACAATAGCACAAGTACATAATAATGGCCGAAAGTGATAGGGCGATCATGGGTGCTGAAGTCGGTGGATTCCATAGGAGTGAAAGCACATTGTAAGTAAGGCCGTTAATGCCTAGTGTGAATTTGTAATCACCACAACTATAGCCTAAGGGGCTAGTGATGGTGACAGTTAACAAATTGTCTGTATACAGTCGACCCTGCATGGTCATGTACAATAGTATAAATAGGAGGGATTCAATAGAGAGAGCATTGGTCGTCATCACATTTTAGGTTGGTGATAGTTAGTAAAGGTTGTTGCTTAGTCTTAGTTGCTTTTGAGGGGTTAATAGAGGGGATATATCTAAGAGAGCACAGTGAATCTGATAGATCCGAGTGGTAGAGTAGCTAGAAGGCTACAAGATGTAGTCAGAGTTAGTGTAGTAGAAGAGAAGTTTTGCTAGAAAGGTGCATACTCTAGAGAGGTCGATCCAAGACGTGTACAGATCAGTAGATGGTAGTAGTAGATTAGGAGAAATAAGAAAGAGAGCATGAGAACCAGAAATATGACTCATAAAGACATATCATAAGATTAGTTTGCATCCTACAAACTACAAAGTGCTATATTTTTTTCTCATGCCAGATGAAGAGCACCTTGATGGTTTTTCCCATATGATTTTCCACATTATTTATTGCGTTTGAATGGGTGATTTATTCTTTGAATGTTTATGTTTCTGTTTGCTTATGCTTATGATGCAAGTCTTGTTATGATTGAATGAATGCTTCACTATCAAGAAGAGATCGAATGCATGAATAGGTTACTAGGCACTACTTTCGAGTGTTATTTTATGTGTATGGCGCAAGAGTTGTTGTGCACCTATATGTTGCACCTATATATTACTTTGCTTTTGCATTAAGTCATGTTTAAAGTACTAAGGATAAATTTGTGCCGCACCATTAGTAGTTAGTAAAATATATGCACAGTGTGTGATACAGGTTGATGAGAATGACTCCATCCTTGCAACTTGGTTGAGCTCCTTGGTTGCATGCCAAGGGACTATAATCCCTCGACAATTGTGGAAACATGGTTCCAGTGGTTACCCATTGAAGGGATATATTGGGTGAGAATCTTCCTACTTCGTAGGTGTTTTCCACGGGGCTTGCTCTATCGGGACGATATCTCGGGTATTTGTTGGGTTGACGGGCTACGCTGAACCTGGGTCGTGTGAGTTAGGAAAAGTGGCTAACAAATGGTTTGTCTATTGGGTTTGGGGAAAGCACATAGGAAATAAGCATAAGAGTCAGTATGCAGCATAAGCAGAACCAAGGAATCCTGCATGAACAAAGGAAACTGCGTGAACGAGGGAATCTACACATAAGAAAGAGTAGGCACAAGAGATGTCACCTACGCAGAAGCGGGACACTCAATGAAAGAAAGATGTTGTAGGGTAAAATAGTAGCACAATTGCAGAATAATGGTCAAAAGAGACAAGGTGATCATGGGTGCTGAATTTGGCTTAAGTTGGTGGATGCCACATGAGTGAAAGCATGCTGTAAGTAAGACTGTTAGTGCCTCGTGTAAAGTCATGATCACCACAGCTGTAGCTTGAGGGGCAGTTGATGGTGGCAGTTGACACACTGCTTGTATCTAGTTGACCATGTGTGGTCATGTAAAACAGTATAAATAGGAGGGATTCAATAGAGAGAGGGTTGGTCGTCATCATGTTTTAGGTTGGTGATAGTTGGATTTTCAATAGTTGGTAAAGGTTGTTGTTTAGTCTTAGTTAATTTTGAGGGGTTAATAGAGGGGATATCTATGAGAGAGCAAAGTCAAGTTGAGATATCCAAGTGGTAGAGTATTCAGAAGCATGCAGGATGCAGTCAGAGTTAGTGCAATGGAAGAGAATTTCTGCTAGAGAGGTGCAGACACTAGAGAGGTTGAGCCAGTCCGTGTACAGATTAGTATATGGTAGCAGTAAATTCAGAGAAATAAGACAAAGAGCATGAGAACTAGAAATATAACTCATAAATACATATCATAAAATAATTATGCATCCTGCAGACTGCAAGGTGCTATATCATTTTCTCATGCAAGATGAAGAGCACCTTGGTAGTTTTTCCCATATGGGTTTCCACGTTATTTCTTATGTTTTAATGGGTGATTGATGCAGTGAATGTTCATGTTTTTGTTTGATTATGTTTATGATGCAAGTCATGTTATGATTGAATGAATTCCACACTGTCAAGAAGAGCTCGAATGCATGAATAGGTTACTAGGCACTGCTTCTGAGTGTTAGTTTATGTTTATGGTGTAAGCGTTGTTGTGTGCCTGTATGTTGTGCCGGTCTGTTAGTTTTCCTTTACATTCCACCATGTTTAAAGTACTAAGGCTGAATCTTTGTCGCATTTTTAGTATTTAGTAAAATATATGCACAGTGTACGCTACAGTCCGGCGGGAATGAATCTACCTTCGCGGCTTAGTCGAGCTCCTTCACTGTGTGCCAAGGGACTATAATATGTCGACAATCATGGAAACATAGTTCCAGGGGCTACCCATCGAAGCGATATCTTAGGTTATACTGCTCCTTCTTTGCACATGTTGCCTACGGGGTTTGCTTTGCCGGGTTGGTATTTGTTGGGTTGACGAGCTGCATAGAACCTGGGTCGCATGGCTTAGGAAAAGTGGCCAACAAATTGTTCCATTGTCAAGACCCTATTGATCAAAACAAGGGACTATGTTGTGGCACCCGACTAAGAGTGAAGTGGAGGAGTGGTTGGAGTCAAAGACATTAATATTCATGCAAAAGGAAATCGAGGGTTGATGACTGGGCCCTACGAAGTGGTTGCAGCGATATCTGTATTTGGATATCCATGACATTTGTTTCATGGAGTTTCCCATTATATTGCAATAATGGCTATTGGAGTTAGCATCCCAGCAGGCTGTCTTCTAGAGAAGAGGAGTGACAGACTGGACCGACCAGTTGACACAAGAAGTATCATAAGTAAGTAACCCTATTTCCCAAACTGTTGATTTTTGGATTGATAGGATATTAGAAGGATATGTTATGGAGTTTGTTGTTGAAGTGATAACCTCGTATAGTGAGGTAGAGAGATAATTTTTTCCAAGGACCTCGAGGAAGGTACCTTATGTCTATAAACCTATGGATTAAAATGCTCCTTTACAAAATGGGTATTTTACAACTCAACGATTGACTCGCATAGTCTCTGAAGGGGATATGTTGTGCAAGATTTAGGAGTGATATGGAAGGTAGTAAGAAGAAATGTTCTGAGGAAGCTCAGAAGATGAGTTGGATACCAGATTGTTAAGAAGTGGAAGGAGGTTTTGGTCAGGAAAGAGGAGAAAGGTAGCAGGAGGCAGGAGGGCTTATAGCTTTCCTAGGGAGAGTGAATATCGATGTGATTCACACCTAGAAGAAGGGTCTTGTGACAAAGAGGAGGAGTATATTCTAATTTCTGAGAGAAAAGAATTAGAAGAGTCTACAACCGCCAAGAATAGGAAGTGACTACAACATTCCAAGAAGATCCCTTGGAGTGTGACCTATAAGTTCCTCACCTGAACCACTTGCGAACCCTAGTAGTTGTAGTGTCAGAACTAGTGCACAAGGAATTCCACCAGTGATCCTAGTAAATCCAACAAATTGAGGGAATCTAATGAACAACCCTAGCACCACCCTAGTGGTGAGAATAGATGTTATATTACCCACATTCAATGGGAATGGAATGGAAGACCCATAATGGTATTGGTTCTTCTATGAAGCTGTATCAATGGTGCGTTTAGTCCATAATGCAGATATAAATAAGGCATAGATGATCATGACCTTGAGGTGTCGGGAATTGGATTGGTTCATGAATTTTTGTGCTGTACCAATCGGAACACCATAGAAGACTCTTGAGGATATTCAACATGCAATGATCTCAGAATTCAGAAAGCCACAATTTGAGTCCCAATGCATAACTGAGAACAAGGAGATTAAGCAGGCTCTGATAGAGACAGCATGGGACTTTGATCAATAGTTGAAGATGGTGATGGAAAAAGTAAGCTTAAATATGTTGGATGTATAGCATAAGGAGTGGTTTATTGCTATGTTTCTGCCACACATTAGAGCATCACTCATGCAACAAAATATTTCAATGCAAATGGAGGCACTGAAATTAGCCATGAAGCTAGAGCTTCACCTATTGGATATAGCGCTGCTAGAATGATACAGATTCAGTCACAATTGGATAATCTGACTATTTAGCTCCAAGACATAAAATGATGAAAAGAGGTACAGGAACACCTATGGTGTACATGATGCTAGACCAATGGACATACCAAAGATGACTTCCTGGCCTACATGAACTAAATCTCATCTAGTGCACAAAACACATTCAGTTCCCAGGGGCTGCCTTGGTGCAACATGTTCCAGAGAAGAGGACATCATGATGTAGACTACATGTTCCTGCAAAGGATGGTATGTACCCAGGCTAGTATGTATTGTAATTTTTGTAAATCTATAGGCCATGATGAAAAATATTGTAGGGACTACCAACTCATGAGAGAGAAAATGGTAGATGCATATATAATGAATACTAAGGAGCAAATAAATATTGAACAGGGTGCGCCTTAGGTCTAGGTCGTGCCTCATTTCCAGGCTATCCCTCAGTTTTAGGCTATGCCTCAATTTCATCCTACGCAGTAGTTCTCGATGGCACCACAATTCTAGAATACAGTCCCATATAACCTGTATCAACAGGAGTACATGCAACCACAATACCTTCCACAACCACCTTAACTTCAGTTGAGGGGGGTGGAAATTATAGGGGCAGAGGAGGAGGAGGATTTGGCTAAGGAACAAGGCCAGTGGTGTGCAGGGCCACTATTCTAGACAATTCCCTAAACATATGAAGACTTTCTCATATTGAAAAAAAAGAGCACAATGTGGAGCAATGTCCACAACTTATCGCTCGATGGCAAGCCAGGACAATTGGAGCAGCTAACCTGGTACCAAATCCTGTATCAAATGCTCCCAACCTCAATGCTAATTCCAACATACAAATGATAGTTGTATAAGCACAATAACCAAATGTAGCAGTGGTAACAAGGGGAGGTGTTGCGATGGGTGCAGATCAAGCTACGGAGAAAGAACCTACGATACAAGTGCAACTACAGGTGTGACCTACCGCAAATAAGAAAGCACCACTTGATGTTCAAGAGAAGAAGCACATATTCATAGATGTATGTCCAGAGTTCATAGGAATGGAACATCCATCTACCTTAGGTTAAGTAAAAGATATGCCTAATATATTCCAAAAGATATTCGAACAATAGACTGCGAACAAGAGTGCAAATAAGGTTAGTAAACTCAAACCATTCCTGTCAAGTTGTTTGGCACTAATCATGGATAAGGATGCACTTGCAGAGTTGGAAGCACTTATTGAAACACTTTCAGAGGAAAACCCACCAACAAAGAAGGTTAATAGTGTTAAGACAAAGTTCAAAATGGGACGCAAACTCAGGATGTCTACACAAATTGGTGATTATGACATGGACTATATCATCCTTAACCTCAGATCTGATGTTAACATTTTAACACACTAGATGTGGGAAATAATGGGCAAGCCACCCCTAGAATGGTCCCCAATTCAATTAAGGATTGCTAATCAATAAAAGGTCCTTCCCATTGGTAGGATGAGTCAAGTCCAAGTGGATATTGAAGGATTGCACACTTTTGTGAACTTTGAGGTCATCAATATAGTAGATGATACAAACCCATATATTGCACTACTGGGAATTGATTGGGAATTGGAAAACCAAACTATCATAAATTTCAAAAAATGGACCCTATTGTTTGAAGATGATGAGATGAGGGTAGTTGCACCCTTCGATCCACTAGAAGGATAGAGATACATTGAACCAATGTTCAATGAAGGGAAAGGTGATCACCTCGACAACATCTATAATGTCACTGCCCTTAAGGAGGATTACATCAATGCTACTGTAGATGGTAACCTGAGCTAGAGATGTTCAAGTTCATGTACATCAGACTCAAGGGAGGCACTTGAGAACTGGGTGAACCAATTGCATGAAGTATCTACGAGGACATGTGCCAAGATAACTAAGTCTGTCCAGTGAGTGGGAACTCAGTCATGTTGCTACGTACATATGAAGGACTGCCTAACTTGGTAACATTCTTGATTGAGTTTGAGGAATTGGTAATAAACCTGTAGCAACTATTTGCACTGGAATTTGCACTAAAATCTACACCCGCATGATGGTGGGGTACGCATGAATGATCAATAACTGAGTGGCCATAGTGCAGATGACTACTGGAATTAAGGTTCAGACATGAGGTTATGAGTGTAATGCAAAGGTATACAGGGTTATCAGGCCTTGTTGAAAACTTGGAGCAGTGTTTCACAACATTCTTGAACTACTTGCACTAGGAGTGGGGTCATCATTTCATCCATACTCTCAAAATGGCACCCAAAGGCTAGCACGCATTTATGGAGCTGCACCAGGAAACACGAGAATGGGAGAAGGATGTACATAATTTTACATACACATTCTAGTTTGTAGATGAGAAACAAACAATCGATATCACGCTAAAGACTATTAAAGAGAAGATATTTGTGGAGATCCCATTGGGGATTGAGTATTCTCAACCTTGTACGGTGCATTCGCACCAGTGTTGTGAGACAGTTCAGCACTGGATGACATGCTATAACCTCTTAGAATATCCATAGGATGATTCAACTAACATTAAAATTCTAGAGTCGGAAGGAGCTCGTGCAGTAGAAGGAAGCGACATTTCCAGTGAGCAGTTCATCAAGCTACTAAATATCAAGAAAGTTAACATTGGGTCAGAGGACAATCCCAAATTTTCTAACATTGGAGACTATTGGGACGAAGAGATAGCAGCCAAAATCACTGATCTATTACATGAGTTCCAAGACCTATTCCCAATGAACTTCATGGAAATGAAGGGGATAGTAGGAGATTTGGGAGAAATGAAAATCCTGGTCAAGCCCGATGGAAGGCCGGTAAAACAACGCCCAAATAGACTAAATTCACGTTATAAAGAAAAAATTGAAAGTAGAACTGGATCACATGCTAGAAGTAGGAATCATTAAATATTTTGAAGAGTCGGCATGGATAAGCCCTATAGTGATTCAGGACAAGAAGGCAACAGGCGAGTTCAGGACCTGTGTCGACCTTAGGAAGCTAAATGATGCCTACTTACATGATCCATTCCCAACACCATTTATAGGTGAAGTATTGGAGAGTGTTGGAAGATAAGAAATGTACTCATTCACAAACAGATTCTTGGGCTACCATCAAGTCAGAATTGCGCAAGAGGAATGCCACAAAACAACCTTTGTAATAGAATGGGGATGCTACCAATATATGGTAATGCCCTATGGCCTTAAAAACCCCCCTTCTATTTTCTCTAGAATAGTAGTTTCTACTTTTAAATATTTCATTCATAAGTTTCTTGAATTATATTTTGATGACTGGACAGTTTTTGGTCTCGTAAGAGACCATATTGAGAATCTACTCATGATGCTAGAAACATGTCACCAGTATCAAATTGCGCTGAATTTGAGAAAATGTATATTTTTTGCACCATTTGGTGTATTACTACGCCATGTAGTCTGTCGCGACAGGATCCTCGTCGACCCTATGAAGGTGGAAATTATTATGGACCTTCCTCCACCCACATCGGTCATGCAAATCAAATCCACATTGGGACCTATTGGATATTTTTGGAAATTCATAAGAGGGTACATGGAGATAACTGCCCCAATGGAGAATATTCTCAAGAAGGATGCCAAGTTCGAGTGAAAAGAATACTGTCAAGAAATTATGGATAAGATGAAAAACAAAATGGTCACTGCATCGATATTCATATTCCTAGAATGGAAGAAGGAGTTCCATGTACATTTTGATGCATCATCAATTGTGCTTGGTATAGTATTAACACAAGAAGGAGAGATCACAATTGACCACCCAATTGCATTTGCAAGCATGAAACTATCAACAGCAGAGAACTATATCATAAATGAAAGAGAAGGGCTTGCAATGGTCTATGCATTACAAAATTTTAGACATTATCTATGGGGTGGACACTTCAAAATGTTCACTAATCATTCTGTGCTGAAATACCTGGTCAATAATCCAGTGTTGGGAGGGAAGATCTGCCGATGGCTCCTCCTATTTCAAGAATTTGACTTTGAATTCATTGTGAATCCAGGCCAACCGAATGTTGGGCCATACCACTTTTCGCGCATTGAAATTGGGGAGGAACCCACCAGCCTAGAGGGTAATCTACCTAATGTGCAATTGTTTGCTATCGATGTTGTTGATAAAGAATTTGATGATATGATACACTTATTGAATACCGGCCATGCGCCTAAAGGTTATTCGACATGGAAAATGAAACAACTAGTTTTCAAGGCCCTAGAATACACAATAATCATGGGAAAACTATATAAGTTGGGACCATATAAAATATTGCGCATATGCATCTTCAATCATGAAAATAAATGCATAATGGTTGAAGTGCATGTGCGTTTTTCAAGAGGAATCTACGTCGAGAAGGAAACAGTGGAAAATATTTTGCAAGTTGGACTCTGATGGCCAGTTATACATATGGATACAAGGAAATACTGTCACAATTGTGATAAATGTCAAAGAACAGGGAAACCATCATGACATGATGAAATGGCGCTCAAGCCACAAACTACACTGCAAGCCTTTGATAAACGGGTAGTGGATTTTTTCGGCCCTATCAATCAAGCAGGGAAATGGACTGGTGCATGATATATTATAACTATTATAGATTACTTGACAATATGGGTAGAGGTGGCACCTATGAAATATTGCACTACTGCAATAGCAATGAAGTTTCTTTTTGAAAATGTAGTCACAAGGTTTGGTTTCCTGAAGATCCTTATCAACGACCAAGGTATGCATTTTGTAAATAAGCTAATTGTTGAATTGATAGTAGAATTCCAAACCTAGCATATGAATACAACACCCTACCATCCTCAAGCAAATGGAACTCTTGAGGCCTTCAAAAAGATACTAGCTAATGCTTTGACCAAGTTCTGTAATGTGCGTAGAGATGACTGGGACCATAAAGTATCACTAGTATTATGGGCTTACAGAACAATGTGCAAATGACAAACTAGATACAATGCTTTTTGTTTATTCTACATACAAGAAGCAGTTGTTCCCATAGAGTACTTTCTGCCAAGGTTGCAAATTGCTGCACTAGCAGAGATGATAGATACCGACGTTGTAGAGGAAATACTTGCCCAACTGATTCAATTGGAGGAAGAATGATTCATTGTGGGCTTCCATCAAAATGTCGAATAATAGGGGCAGAAAGCATGGCATGACCACCACATCAGAATAAATGAGTTCAAGGATGATGGACTTGTTCTGATGTATGATAGCAAGTTTCTCAAGCACCCAGGTAAGCTCAAAATGCACTGGTTAGGCCCATTTTTAGTTGCGCACATTACTAAAGCAAGCGTGGTAAAAGTACATAAGTTGGATGGAACACTGGTTATGGGTATGATGAATGGAAGCTGATTAAAACCATACTGTGCTAACTACGGCACGGTCCCATAAGGCTAGGGCATGCAGAAAAAGAGAGAGAGAGAGAGAGAGAGAGATCTAAAGGGAGTAAAGCAACGCGAGAAGCATCTATAGTGCAACCTGGCACGAGAAAAGGAAGTTGTGCTGAAAAATGGTGTGATGTAAAATTGCCAAAAAACCATCTAAGAGACAACTGGCGAGGAGTGGTAGATAGCTAGGATACACCAACGTATCGTTAAATGCACAAGAATTCCAAAAAGATTTAGTGCTAGTGACAGCTTAGTAGCATTAATCATAGAAAGTCCAAGGAGAATGGGGGCAGGATTTTTGGTTCCATTCACCATATTACCCTTAACTACCCCGACAAGTACATGATGGAACCTAAGTGTGTAAGTAAATCCAACAAAGGAGAATCCCATGTGCTCTGTCAGATGGTACATCATTGTGTCAAGTCACAACTAGGGGGGGCAATTGCCTATAAAAAGTAGTTATCTCTATCCATGTAACCATTACATTTCCTTACCAAGCGAAGAAAGTAGAGAGATGATCCCGCTGAGTGAACTACAACCCGCCTAGAGCTTGAGCCCATGATTATTGACCTATCTAGTGATAGAAAATACTCCATTATTTCACCAGCTTTACCCTACCCAATAGGTGCCTTATGTCCCTGTGAAGAAGATGAAGAAGACATAGGCTAAGCTAAAGGCACCACAAAAACCACCACAGAGGCCACCACGTCCACCACCGGCCGGAGGCTAGTTGACACAGGTACCTGCAACCTAACCACTAGTAAAAATGGTTGGAGCCCAACTTTTTGTGGCCAGATCCCTATAATGTGCTGAACTCCCCACTTCCTCTGGCCCTATAGTTAAGATACCCAAGGCCCGTAAAGCCAACCTGGCTCTGCCACCACCATCAACACCATAGGTAGAGCTGACTGATGAAGAAAAGAAATTGTTGCCTCCATATGTATCACCAAGGAAGCCAAGCACTGCAAGGTTTCCAGTGGACACATAGGAAATTTTAGAAGAGCCCACCATTCCAAAAGGCATCACACGGCCTTAGAATCCCATCACTCCCAAAATCCAAAACTTGAATTTTGAGGACTACAACACCAGGAAATAAGACCTGTCCAGAAATTAATTCATGGTCACAGATCCCAGTGAACCACCATATGCAGATGTCATTTCTGCAATCGAGTATGTGTGTGGATTGGAGCATTCAGGTATCTTAAACCTACTCCTTATTCCACATTTCGGTCGCTCTGGTCTGGTCAGGATGTATGTCAAACAACTGCTGGTATGGTTCCATGGAGGCTACCTTTGGATGGAAAATCCATATGAGGAAACAGTGGACCTGGTCTCAGCCATCACAGTTCTTCTATAGAAAGGAATCGACCCGGCCCCATACCTACACAAGGACACGGAAAAACTAGACAAGAATGACATGAATACCAAGTACCATCTTGTCTGCGGTGGAAAGGGCTTCCTCCTTAGCTCCATTGATGACAGTGTTGTAGAAAAAATCTTGTGTAGTAAGTTCTTGCATGAGATGAGGCCCACTAAGTGCACTGGTGCAACATTAGAGCTAGCAGAAAAGTGTGCACAAGGAGTGCACATTAACTGGTCCCAGTTCCTCTCAAACAAACCAATGGACGACGAACGTGATGCATAGGAGCATCCCACAGTGAAGTTCCACTTCTCATGGATTTTAATTCTGATCTCATTTGCAACATGGGCTTTACGACCAGATTAACAACCCATGGATATGCTAGTAGAGCTCTTCGGCATGCCGTACCAAAACCTCTGGGACCACAAGGACAGTAAGTGCAAGGTCGATGTGAAGCTTACATTCTTTCTCCAAGGAGAAAGGCTTAGGTAGATTATGCACAAGAAATAATGACTGAATCCTATGACAGTGGCCAAATATCCATTAATTCACTTTCACGTAGGGCCGCACAACATCATCATGCACCCACACAATGAACCCAAGAAGAAGGCACTCTCAAATTTATTTATCCTCACAGATGTAGATATCGAAAGGGAAATCAAAGACTGGCCTAAGGAGTGGTTTAGCTAGCATAAGGAGGTGTCTATAGTGCAACAAGCGTCACAGGGGGGTCCACAAGAGAACCCACTGTAGGACCCTGCCAATAGCGGTACCCAAGAGCACCAGGATGAATCCCAAGAAGAAGAATAAGAACAAGAGTGAGACCCACCAAATGCTAGCAAAGAAGACCCCCCTACTAAAGAGGAGGTGTGCATTGAAAGAACCAGGAAGAGGAAGGGAAAAGAGCCCATGCAGGAATATGAAGTAGCCTTGGGAATACCATATAGGAAGAAGTAGAAGGCTAACCAATACCATGTAATGGAAATAGAAGATGAGGATATGAATCTTCTCAGTGAGGTGGTCGCCAAAGCAACCGAGAAAAATTTGGGTAAGATCATGACCAGGAAAACCAACTGGACGACTTCCATCACTACGAAAGTTAACCGAATGGTAGAGACCATCACTGAAGTGTGCAACACCATGCAAGCTGAAACCTATGGTGTAGAACCAACAGAAACTCTGGAGATGCCGGTGCTGCTCCTCCCCTTAAGAATAGAAATTCCCACGCATGCATTTTCTATAGAAGAAGCAAGAAAAGATGCAAGTGTCCATATATTGGACACATTGATTTTGGATTTCTCTAAGCTGACCTTACCACAGATATATTCCATTCACCATGCTGTTACCATAGAGATCAGAATCCAGGAAAACGTGGCTGCATATCAGGTAGCCAAGGCAACCAGGAAAGCAAAGGAGCACAAACAAATTATCAAGCACCAGCAGGAAGACCTCACGGCCCAAGTCCAGAAGCAAGATTCACTAGAATAAGCTATAAAGGAGGTAGTCACGCAACTGTCACATGAGGAGAAACAAGCCAAGGAATAACCTATGCACCATATAAGGCAGTTATCCAAACTAGCCATAGAACTGAAGAAATAGGTTCAAGAGATGAAAACCAACCAACAACCGAGCATGAACCCCCTGAAGTGCTACAGCAATGGCAAGAATTAGTGAACCAAGCTGTTGGCTGGCTTAGGGAAGCCAAGAAGATCTATGCAGAGGCGATGGAAGCAATTGCCACCATATGGTAAAAACTCATTGACGATGAGATTGTAGAACAACTTGTTAAACAAGCGTGACAAGTAGACCTATAGGTACTGGTGGTAAAGGCAGAGATTAAGAATCTACCAACTAACGAGAAAATCTCCAAAGATGATGAGCTCAAGCAACTCATGGGAAATGTAAGAACCCTGCATGACTACAAAAGCATGCGCAACAAGGATATGGCTGAGAAGCAGGCCGAAGCTGAAAGGGTGATAGGGTTAATTCAGCCTTTCCAGTAGTGAATCACTGAGTTCACATAGGCAATGGCTAATAACTCGATGGAACACCCTATCACCGACAGAGTGCAGGAAATAGAGCAGCAGGTAGATGAAGGTTGCTGGGAGATAGAATGGCTTACTCCCAATTTTCCCAATTCTAGCATAAGGTTATAGGCGTAGAACAATCTGCACCAGAACATGCACCCAATAATGTGCAAGAAGAGGAAAAAGAAGAAGCGAAACAGAAAGAATACAATGAAAAGGAAGAAGAAGAGGAAATGAGAGATTAATATGGATAGGAAGATGAAGAGGATCTAGTAGGACACGATCAAGAAGAATCAAAGCACACGCAAGAAAAATCTATGGAAATAGACTCTGCAAATAAGGTCAAAGAAGAAATTGTATAGCTCCAAGATTCATCATTTAAAAAAATTTCAAGTATCCAATGAGCCTGCAGGGTGGGAAACACTGCCAAAAAAAAAAGGAACAAAATGCACAGGAGAGGAAGTGGGAAAAAAAAATTCAGAAGAAGCAGTTGCGCGTATCCGGCCACTTTCTATGTCCACTACTTAGTGGCTTGGGACGAGCCAAATGTGATTGTTGAAGGCCTGCAGGGCCTAGGGAAAGTGCGTAGGAAATAAGCGCAATAGTAAGTACAAAGCGCAAGCACAAGCAAGGAAACCTGCATGAACAAAGGAAACTGCATGAATGAGGGAAGCTGTGTAGAAGAAAGAGTAGGAACAAGATATATCACATGCAAGGAAGCGGGAAAATCCATGGAAGAAATATGCTACAGGGTAAAATAGTAGCACAAGTGTAGAATAATGGCAAAAATTGATAGGGTGATCATGCACTACTACATTTCGACCAAAAATACAACAGCCAAATTGTCAGATTTTCGACACTTCCTTGTCGCATGTACGACACTATGATTTTTTTTAAGCGTCGGTTGGTTATCGTCGGTTATCCGACATTTTTGACAACCGTCGGTTAAGCGACATCGAAGTTAACCATCCGTTAAATGTAACTCGTCGGTTATCCGACATATAATTCATAATAAACTTTAAGCATAAGCGTTGGTGAAGCGACAGTGGAGAAAATGTAAGTGTCGGTTAAGTGACAGAAATTCCATCGAAAAAAGCGACGGTAATGAAATTTAAAAAAAAAAATAACCTTCAAGCCGTCGGTTAAGCGACGGGTTAGAAAATGTAATTGTCGGTAAAGCTACAGAAGGGGCATCGGTGAAGCGACAGAAGTCAATTGTTTTTTTTAAATAGCCTTAATTCCATCAGTTAAGCGACAGAAGAGCTGTCGCTTAAGCGACGGTAGTCAATTTTAAAAAAAAAAATTTAACCTTCACGTCGTCGGATAAGCGACGGCCATAACTATTAAAAAAAAAATACAAATGATTTCTCTGGTGGTTCTTCAAATAGTCCCTTCCTCCCAATTGGGTCACTCCAGTCCCTTCATTTGGGAGGGGAAAGTCATTATTTTATAAGTGGGGGTTTCCCTTGCCGGGTTAATGTCGTATGAAAAACAATATTGCTTGGAATCTTACAAAAAGGATATTATATTAGGCGGAAATGGGTAGGATTTTTTCTATAACTGGTAGCCAATCCAAGTATTGCATATTGAGTATCCAAGTCGAGTAACCAAGCCAAGTCCGAGCATACAAACCTGGTAAGCCCAATCGAGCGTTCCAACTAATAATTTTTTGATAAATATATCTCTTCTTCTTTCTGTAAATAGTGGCAATTGTAATAAGTAAGTAACCCAACCGGTTGTTGCAAGTCAAGTGTTGTTGGGGCTATCAATGTCCTACATTTATGTTAATTTTTTTGGAAGTCTCTAAGTAAGGTAAGCTAATTCAAGGCTGGATACCCACCCCAGCAGTTCAAATATCTAAGGCTTGCAAATATAGGGAAGGGTTTGTTCAATCATAATATCTCAAGCTTGCAAATATAAGGGAGGGTTTATTCCATCGTAATATCCCAAAAAGAGAAAAATAAGTAGCCATGTCACATATTAAAAGAATTCATAAGAAATATAATGAAGAACCATGTCACATATTTAAAGAATTCAAGCCTAAATTCATGTCATAAGAATTCTTTCCTGAAAACAAAATCCCGTACCCATCAATCTACTTGAGACTTTTCATTTGAACATCATAGATTTACTATCGAAACAGAGTAAATCAATCCATTGAACCAGTTGTTCTAAAAACACTATATCATCCATATAAAAAAAAAAGTTCCCATGTAGCTCTGAGTTGAATCTCTTCATGAAAGAAGGGAAGGTAATATGACTCTCAAATGATAGACACTTTGAATTTTTCTTTTAGTATAGAATACGGGCCTGCCACAGTTTTATCTAGGAATGGCTGACTCTCTAGGATAGAAAAAAATGAGAGTCCGTCATTCAAGCCGATAGAGAAACAAGGCCAAACGAACTATACAAATATCCCAAGCTTGCAAATATATGGGAGTCTTTGATCAATCATGATATCCCAAAATAAGCAGGCATGTCACATATAGAAATCCTTTCATAAGAAACCTACCACCTATTATCTTTAGTAAACCCGTATCTCATCAATCTTTAACTTGCTCACCTAATTGGGAGGTTCTGCTACATTTTACTATTCAATTAAGGCAAAATAAAGAAATGAGAGATGGTCAATCAAGGCAGGAAAGAAATCCCAAATGGACAGTTCAAATGTCCTAGGTTTGCAAATAATAATTTAATAATGCAATAGGAAAACGCTACATAATTACCTAGAAAAATGCAATAGGTCAAAGGAAAAATCTAGAAATGCAGATCACTGTAATGCAATAGGAAAACGCTACATAAATATGTCAAAATGCTAAATTTTCGACCATGTCACATATGGAAAGGCACATCATAATTGCATAGAACACTGCTGTTTACAAATAGTTTTTGAATATTATCATTCGTCCATGATAGTAATACCAAAAGAGAACAAATATAGGAACAACTATTGAATATCTAGCACCATACCTCTATCCCCAAGACTGTTAAGTGCTCTATGTTACCCCCCATATTGCATGGGTGTCCAATGGTAAACTTTATTACAAATTCAGTGAAGATGACAGGTTTATGAGTCCATGAATAGCCTGGGCTCCTTGATAGTATACTTCATGGGATGAATCAGATCATTCCAGGCAGCTTCACTGAGGGTTACAGAATTTCTGGGTGCTGTTAAGGGTTTTGATGATGAATACATAGGTCATTTCCTCATGAACACCCTAGTGTTTTGAGTTGGTTTTCCAGCTGCAAACATATTTGAAGACTGTTTTCTTTTCCAAGATTACTGTACTTGCATAGATAGCAAAGTACTGTTCCCTTTCTGATCCATTTGCAGTGACATGAAACTTATGATGAAGTTTTCCAACTCATTGCGAAATCATAACAGAGTTAGCACTTGGGTGTGTGGTTTGAACTTGGCGCTAATGTGGATTCTTAGAGTTTTGTTTCTATGTTTCCAACAAAAGAATTTTAGAGGCCTATTTGTTGATCTGACAGCAAGCCATATCATGAAAATCTCAGGGCAGGGTCCTCGTTGTTTTCTGGCTAGATCTGGAGAGAATGAACAACACTGTGTTATTCTCACCTTACAATGCTTTATGGTTAAAACTTGAGGACCAACTACACATGGAGAATGCTCAGATGTTACTTTCAAGATGCAGATATCCCCATTACATGAGGTGATCAAGATAGAAATCAATACCTAATGGAATCACTTCAGCAGGCTTTTCCAGAACTTGTTTTGGCAAGATTGTTTGCTTGCAACATCATCGAGGGTATTTTTCAAGACCTGGAGAGTAATTTCTGACCACAGTTTTTCCTAAAACACCCATCCTATCAAACCTGTGCATACGTTCACCTCCAAGTGGCAGTAAATTTCCATGATCTGGGCATAAAGGTAGCACTAAGAATCCTAATTGTCTCCAAATCCGGGCATATTCTGAGCATATCATGTAGTGATTTCTTGTGGTGGCAACTCTAAAAGACAGTTTTATGTGTGCCAATTGGTTGGATGAATGACTCCTGTAGCATCTCTTCATGATCGAACTGAGGATGCAGCATTGGTATGGTGACTATGATGGGTTTGTCCTGTTGAGCAAGTCAGGGAGATGTTAGAAAGAGACATCCCTATTTCATTTGGAAGTTCTCCTCATGGCTTTTCATTCTTCAAATGCATTTGAAAAAATCAAGAGAACTTTGTGATCACATTCTTGATGCATTGCTTGTGGGTCTAGAGAAGGAATTCCTGTCATTTGATGTTCCTACTGCAAAAGCATACTTAAATTTTGTAGTTCAGTTGGAAAATGCCTATGTATCTTCTTGTGAATGAATCAACCAGGAGCTTTTCACCAGTGATCTGCATTTCTAGATTTTTCTTGTTGGAACACACTCTATTGATTCAAGCCGAACCTGATAAAACAATAGTAGAAAACATTTTTAGACTCTCTTTTTAAAGTCTGAAGATAATCCTGAAATTTTCTACAAAATTATAGCAAAGACTTCCACACCTTCCAATCAGGACTGCCTAAATTTTTTATTAAATTTGGCGTAATCGTTCCACTTATATCTTCACGTGGCAAACAATCAGAGCCAGATCCACTTAAAACTAAAGCAGAATCTAAACCTTTTATGGTCTTTTTAGGAGCTGCCACTGGACCCTGTTAATAGTAACATTGAAAAACACAAAAAAATGAACACCACTATTTTAAAATCAGAGCATTAGAATCAACTAAAGTAAATATCATCAGCCAAAATTAACCCACCTCATATGGATTTTTCTCGTACTCTGCATCAAGGGTTCTTAGGAGTGCTGGATTTACATCTACCATAAATCCCTTAATGTCTGTCAATGCAAAGGTTTTTTTTAGTGAAATGTCTAACTTATCTAAAAATGAGAGATTCTGACATGCCCTTTAAAAATGAAGATCTCATGACAACAAAATGAGAGATTCTGACATGCCCTTTAAAAATGAAGATCTCATGACAACAAAATGAGAGATTCTGACACATCCTTAAAAAATGAAGATCTCATGACCACAGTACCTGGACCAACAAACTTATGTAAGATGCCAATAAGCTTGATCGTTGAATTTCTTGTTGCTGCAGTACTAGATTGTAATCCAACATCCTTGCAAAAATCAATTACATCCTGACATTCATCATGCATTATCAAATGTCAAACACTACCGGAAAAAAGGCTCAAACACATAATTTATAGAAGCACATCTATATCATAAACTAAACCATACAAAGAGCCGGCCATTAATATATATTCTAGCAAGATGGATCACCTTCAGTTTTATGTGTGATACTCCAAAATCTTCCACAGCAGTGACCATCCAAAGTAAACCTTCACTGAGAACCTTGGGATTTTTGTGCTCTTTCATGATCTTAAAAAGCCGAAATTTTTGGGATGAAAATAGCTCATCAATTTAAACAAGCATACAAGCCAGCAAACAACAATTAATAGCATAAAAAAATCCAGTTATACATATAAATAACAATGGGCATAATGTGTTGTAAGTTCAATATATTTGCAAATATATAACAAATGAGGAAAATGTTGGTTTCTATGATAGAAAATGTAGATCTTGGCTTACTCTATCAAAGACAAAGCTGGGACCAACAGCCTCACAAAATGTTGTAAGACACTTCATGGCATGTCCATGAGTCTTAATATCCGACACTCTTTCAGAAACCCCTGAAAACAACAACTTGTTAAAACTTAAAAGCATACGAGTGTGATCATCTTATAAGCAACTTCTATGGTAGAATGAAACAGTTATCTTGCCAAATATACTAGCTATTAACATTCGAATTATAAAGCATACCTAAAATACATAAAACAACACATCTTTTTGGAAACTTTGACATAGTCGAAACAATGTGTGTAATAACCCCAATAACCTTCTGATGAACCTGCAATTCAGATATTTCACAAACATTACCATCATAAAACAATGTTGTTCTAACACAAAGATCTCAGTCAATGTTTCAAAATATACCTGGACATTTTTTTCACCCCATCCGGGAAGTGCACATAATAAGCGGACCAAAATTTCACCCTTTGGTTCAAGAGCACTCAAACCCTCAATTGTTTCCTTCAAAGAAGTTATTGCTGTGAATCCAAAACAATTCATGGGAAACAAAATCATTACCAGTTTTATATCTTAGAAGACACAACGGACTGAAAGTATAAGTTGGACACAATGGACTGAAAATAACCCATAGAAAGACCAACTTCAATGTCTCGTATGTAAAATATTCCACTCAAAGTATAAACTCCAAGATTACTCAAACCCCCAAGAGTTTCCTTCAAAGAAATTATTGCTGTGAATCCCAAACAATTCAATGGAAACAAAATTATTACCAATTTTATATCTAGAAGAAAAGTCAAAAAGTACATTCTTGTGTACGAAACTACAAATATAAGTTGGACACAACCGACTTATCTTTAATAATATCCCACAGAAAGAACAACTTGAATGTCTGATATGTAAAATATTCCACTCAAATTAAAAATTCCAAATAAGCTTGAAACATAAAGATTACATACTTGAGTTGTCTTAAGGGAAAATGCATAATGAATCAATGTCCTGTTAGCACCGTTCACTGAGGCAAAACGTAGATTGTGGTATAACAAAAAATGGTCTCTCAAACAAATTAAATTATTAAAGGAATATGCAGATTGCTATAAGTCATGTAAAGGCACATCACCATTACACATAGAATCATAATAACACTTGAGCATACTTTTGTCATTGAGGGTCCTTGCATTTCCTTTAATGTTTTTGACAAAAAAAAATATAAAATTAAATGATAAAGGGCTGTCAAACTTGTTAAAGATAATGCAAATACAAGACCCATTTTAGAAGACATGTTAAGATTATGAATTCAAGTCTTAAACTTCATTTAGTGTGTGTCTTGACAAGAGAAAATTCGAGAGCTGATTAAGTGAATGTTATAAGGGTTTACTGTTGCTTTGGCTTGACCTCTAGGGTTCTTGCTGCTCCTTAAAAAAAAATACAAATGCCTATTCTTTAGAACTTTAAGGTATTTATCTAACATCAAAATACTGTTAAAATAATTTCGAAGGAGATGACTAAGGGTCTGTCCAAGTATGAAAAAAATGCCAAAATTTAATTTCCATATGGTCGTGGGCAGGGTCCTCTAACATACTATCTTCCATCTGATCAGCTTGTTGTGTTGGTGATGGTGTAGCCCCAAAAGCAGAATTTGAGTTTGTCAATCCAAAAATTGGTGGCTGAGGCATAGAAGAAATGTCTTTTGAAGCAAATGTAAATGTGCTAGGGGTGGTACCAGCTGATCCAAATGAAAATGTGGATCCAGATGGAGTGTTTCCTACCCCTTTAAAAGTAAATGAGCTGCTGCCTATAGCTATAGATCCACCAAAAGAAAAACCTGCAGAGGGAAAGGATGCAGTGCCCCCAAACCTAGATCCAAATGAGGGTAATGTTGACTGTGAAGATGTTGCACCGGAAGCTCCAAAAGACTGTCCCACGCCAAATGATGGAGTACTGCTTGAACCATAGAATGAAGTGCTGGAAGAACCATACGAGGCACTACTTCCACCAAATGCTGGAGTATTGGCAGTAGCAAATGACACACTGCTTCCCCCAAATGATGGAGCACTAGCTGAACCAAATAAGGAGCTGCTTGCACCAAATGAGGGAGAACTGCTGGATCCAAATGTACTCCTAGAAACAAATGAAGGAGTGCTACCAGAAACAAATGGAGTAATGCTTCCAGAAGCGAATGCAGGAGTGCTGCCAGAACCAAATGAAGGGGTACTCTCGGTGGAAAATGAAGATGTAGTATTTGAACCAAATTTTACACCTGAGCCAAACGAAGGTGCAGTGCTTGAGCTAGATTGAGGAATGGTGGTTATACCAATTGAGGGAGATGTACTAGAATTAAACTGCGGAGTGGTGCTCAACCCAAATGAAGGAGAGGTGCTGGAACCAAATTGTGGAGTTGTGCTCAACCCAAATGAAGGAGAGGTGCTGGAACCAAATTGTGGAGTTGTGCTCAACCCAAATGAAGGAGAGGTGTTTGAACCAAACTGAGAGCTCCTGCCCAATCCAAATGAGGTACTACTGCTAGAAGAGAAGCTAGAGGTACTAGTAGAACCTACCGAAGGGCTATTGGCAGCACCAAATGTAGTTGTGGTGCTAGACCCAGATGTAGGAGTACTAGTAGAAGCAAATTGAGATGTGCTACTATTGCTGAGGCCAAAAGAAGGTACATTGAAGGAGCCTGATGAACTGGGTCCAGTTAAGCCAAAAAAGCTACTTGAAGCACTAGAAGCTGAAGCAGACAGAGTTGACCCAAATAGAGAAGGGCTTGTGTTCCCACATAAAGTACTACTTGAAAATAAAGATGCTGATGTCAGTGAACTAGAAAGAGAAGGCATGTTTGCAGAACTCCCAAATGCAAATGGAGCTGAGGTGGTAGCCGTAGCAGAACTTGATGCCTGCCCAAACAGAGATCCTACAAAAGCAGACTGAGTATTGAGAAAAAGACTACTTGTAGAAGCTGAAATTGCAGCTGTGATGGATAGAGTGCTTGAAGTACCATCAGTTACTCCTAAAAGAGATGGGGAAGGAGAGACAGCACTGGTTTTCAGTTCATTTTGGGATTTTACTATGAAATTTGCACCACTGGTAGATATTTTAAATGAATGGTCTTCACCTATAACATATGATGGTTCAACCTGTGGAATTATTTCAGGGATTCTCAATTTGGAATCTGTCTTTGCAATAGCAGATGCAGTACTGCTCTTTCCAGAAAACAAAAATGGAACTAAATTCATACCATTTGTCTCGGAGATGGAACCACCAAATAATGGGAATCCCACAAAAGTTGCAGCTGCAGTGGTTGATGTAGAGAACATACTGCCTGAACTGGAGAAATTGGGTGAACTCCCTACTGACATGCACAAGTGGTTACTAGAATATAAATACATGGTAAAGCTTCAAATAGAAAATAAACATGGAAAGTGAATCTTCGGTGCTATTCAACCCTTAAACAAATTGCCATGTCTCCAAATAAAACACTGTTAAAGATTATCTACAATCTAAAGCTAACTATACACTGTCAAATTTAGAAAATACAACTCAAGATTTGGTTGCCATACCTGATAATTCGAAGTTTGATGTAGAATTTTTCAATATTAAGTATCAAATTTGATCTTATAATTGTAAGTTCGGCAACGTTTTGTAAATTTGGAAAGAAATTAAGTATATGCATTCCACTAACATTATCCTGTTATTTAATATTAAACATATTTAATATTTATGTAACATTTGATGAATAGATTGAAGCTATTGAGTAGAACACAGTACCGATTCCTTGAAATCTTCCAGGTACTAATGGGTAATGGTGAATTCGAAGGTCCTAGGTGAATATGAAATGTCAAATCCTCCCAATAAACACTACGTCAAAAAAAATTGCTAACTGTGGACAACCTAAATAAGATGTATGCAAGAAGTCTCCCACAAGAAGAAGGCAACAGGAAGTTCTTTTGAACATTGAACAACACAATCAGCTTCAAAATTTCCAAAACAACTGAAAATTCATCCTGAAAAACACTAATTAGAGTTTTCACCTGGGCCTGCCAATGTTAAAAGGGAGTTTCAACTCTAAAGTAAGTTCAAATTTAAATTCTTATCCTTGAATATCAGATGCATAGACTCAAATTCAAAAAGAAGGATTCTAAAAGGGGAGATTCAATCAGAAAAAAAAGGGGGCATTGTGTTCATTTAAAAAACAAAAACAGAAGCAGCTACAATAGAGTAAGTAAATAGCAATATCTGGAACTAGCCAACAGCAATCAGGGGAGTCTCTATTTTGATTAACCATATATCAATATAATCAAAATTGAGGGCAAACATTTTGGAGACCATTGGTTCACTCTGGATATTTTCTCAATGTCTTGGGATCAAAACCTATTCAAAACAATCATTTAAGGCACAGTATTGGTCATGCACAAGACAACATATCAAAAATCTAGAAATGCAGATCACTCCTCATGTGAAGACAGATTCCTTTATGTTTTGTGAAGAACAATACACATTTTAAACATCAATGCATTTATACAACTAACAGTTTGGCCACATTGCATGGTAAAAATATGAATCTGTTAAACATACACAGCAATTCGGATACAAATAATCTTAATCTTAACCTTAACCTTAATCTTAATCTTAATCTTAACTTAATCTTAACTGGATACAAATACCTTAGCTTGGAAAAATTTGGTCAATGCCTCAACATGTAGACTTTGAAGATATTCCAAACCAGAAATCTCCAGCCCATCAAGATTCTCACTCTGCAGTATAAAGAAAATGCATGTCTATAGTTAGCTGGAAGAAAAAAACAACGTATCTGGTCATAAGAAAGAAACATTGTAATAATGCATGCATTTTACCTTATTGAGCTCCTCTTTGTTTCAAGAATAGTTTAATATTCTCTACTAAACAGGTCCAACCATGTGAATGTGGAAGCTCATATGGCCCCTCCCCCCCCTCACATCACTCTCAATTCCCCATACCCAATGCACGTGCTTGGAAATAAATGATATTTTGTGCGAACATCGTGAGTTTCTTGTCTTAAAGGAATTACGTGCATTCGATCATTAATTAGTTTATAGCATTCATTAATTAACTCATTCATTCATTCATACATAGAAAAAATTAAATAGTTGAAGACATTACTCCATAATATCAAAAATAATATCCAAGAAAAATGCAAAAAATAATAATGTAATAGTGTACTTGTTACAATCACTACTTTTTTTGGCGCTTTTTTCTCTCCACATATTCTCTAAGTGTGACATCCTCTTCTACCAATTGTTTTTTGTTTCCTATGCCCTCTATAGCTACTTGTGATCGTGTTTGTCGATGGGTCATGTGCTCACGACATGTATGTGGCTGCTGTAAGGTGCCAGGATGTACTGAAAAAATGAAGAAATATTAATTACTTGACGTGTTTTTATTATTATAATTGTAAGTCCTTCATTAAGAAAAAAACATTAGAGCGGTGCTTTGTACCTGGCAACTCATGGGTGACATGAATTTCATGCATTTTATCTTCTGATGCTGCCTCAAGTTGCGCATGAAGACCCTTTGCATTAAAACATCAACACTTACAACAATATAGTATTTGCAATTTAATATTTGAGACTTTAATCCATACTAGTTTTTTTTTAACACAGGAATATTTATTACCTGGATTTTGATCAACATGAACTCCAATATCTCTTTCTCCTCCATCCTCCACATTTTCTCTACTTTCGTTGTGCGGCTTAACACAAAGAGACTCAATATTTTATGTACTAGTTTATTAATGAATATAAAACACAATGAATCAATCTTAAATAGAATTTGTTTATTGTAGTTACCTATTCGCAGGATGGATCACTGGAAGACTTTACTTGGCTACCACAGCTACTTCTTCGATGTTCAACAACACCTAAAAACCCGCGTTGGTAGCCGATCCTCATGTCTTCCTCCATTGGCAAATCATGGAATCTTTGAGCCTGCAATTTTCAATTAGATCATCATTGTTGTTTTTATATCATCATGAAACAATTTTAAATGCAATCTATAATTTCTATACAATAAAATAATTATTGATCATACTTACGATTCGTGCTTTCAGGTTGGAATATCCACTAGGGCCAATATTGTGTTGCCCATGTTTTTCTATTCTTGCTTGGGTGGACTTCGACGTATCTAGTAGTCTATAAAAGTAATTTTAAATACGTTAAACAGTGCAAAAAAATGGAAAATAAAGTGTAATAAACATATAATTTCATTGCCAAAAGTATTGCATACCTTCTAGCTGACTCGGGTACTGGCTTACCCACTATTTTCGTAGCTTTCTCCCTTGCATCATCCAGCAAGCCTTTCCACTCCCTTGTTGGAATCATCGGAGGGCACTCATACTTTGGATTAATTGCTAAGTTATTCCGATATCCCTCCCATACATAATGTAAATGTTGGGCAGCTTTTTCGAGAACCTTTTTTTGGTTGAAGGTTTCGGCACCAAAAAACCCAACCAAGCAAGCAATAAGCTCATCTTTCAAAACTTTACTCTGCCGGTTCCACCATGTGCAGATAGTGGGCCCAAACAGCTCTAAAGACCAATCATTAAGATGTTTATAAAAGATATAATTTCCTACAAAAATGAGTATGTGTTAATTAGTGTAAAAAGAATGATGCACAATTACATTCCAATAAAATTAAAATATATAGTTAAAACATTTTGTCAATAGTACCTGGAATATTCTCCATCTTGTAGGGAATGAGATATTAATCCACCAAAAAAGTAGTCTCAAATGTTCCTGTGCTAGTGACACGGAAAGATCTAGGAAATGCTAGGACGATAGCATCAAAGTCATGCTCTTCTCCATGTACCGGCCCCTGATCCTTGCCAGCACTCTCATGCCCCTGATCCTCATTGACACTCTCATGTTCCATTTGGGGTGTCTCATTTTGTGTTTCCGACTGCCAGACGACAACGATACATCATCAGTGGCGAAGGGGGTGTCATGCTCAATGGTATTAGAATGCCTCTCACTGGGGAAAAAATATTCCTATAGAAACAAATAATATTTTAGTTACTCGTATACAAATAGGAAAAAAAATTTCATTTGGAATAGACTTATAATTAAAGAGTTTGCAGCTTACATCCAAGCGCTTTAATTTAAGCAACACACGATCTATCTTTGCTTGAGTCTCATCCTGCGTCATTTGCAGATCCGATATAAGCAGATTGACGACCTCCTGATTTAATTTTGTTTTTGCTTTTTGAACTGCATCCCAGATATTCTTTGAATTCTTGAGGTCAACATCGTCAAGAATGTGCCCCAAATCCATATCCTTCGGATCCATCTATAGATAAGTATCATCTGACATAAAAATAGAAAACATTAATATCAATTTGAAATCATTAATATAATTAGATAACATAAATATGTATAAATACAGTTTCTGAAATCCACAATGTGCTATATACCTGCTCATGACCCGATGAGCGTGGCGTGTAGGGGGTTGTCGGCCTCCCAGGCTCCATTGGGGACTTGCCCTGATCAGCTGACTGCAACAAAGTAATTAAAAACATTAATTTCGAACTGAAACCAATACATGGGGAAAATCTTATTTAAAAACATATTTAAATATTTACCACGTTGATATCATAATTAAACAAATGTACTTTCTAAAGAAGCAGGTAAGTAAAAATGTGGTATATATACCTGTCGCCTGTAAGGGGGTGTCGGCCTCCCAGGCTCTATTGGGGACTCGCCCCGATCAACTGACTGCAACAAAGTAATTAAAAACATTAATTTCTAACTGAAACCAATACACGGGGAAAATCTTATTTAAAAACATATTTAAATACTGACCGCGTTGATATCATAATTAAACAAATGTACTTTTTAAAGAAGCAGGTAAGTAAAAATTTGGTATATATACATGTCGCCTGTAGGGGGGTGTCGGCCTCTCAGGCTCCATTAGGGACTTGCCCTGATCAGCTGATAGCAACAAAAAGTAATTAAAAACATTAATTTCGAACTGAACCAATACACGGGGAACTTACCCAAGAGATGGCGCATTCCATGGGTTGGTGAACTTTTATAAGAGAATCATTAGAAATTTTGGTGGTGTAAGTGCACCCTTGACTGATTGCACAAGAGGGAAAGTCTTTACTTGGAAAAAGGCAGCTACTGTGAGTTTTGAATAACTCGAAAGGAGGGTTATGGAAGTGCCAACTCTTACCATGCCAGACTTTGAGAAACTCTTTATAGTTGAATGTGATGCTTTATGGGTAGCTATTGGAGGAGTATTACGCCAAGACGGTAAACCTGTGGCCTTTTTCAGTGAGAAATTAAACAAAGCTAAAAATAAGTATACCATTTATAATATGAAATTCTCTGCATTATTACAAGCCTTAAAATATTGGAGGCATTATCTGCTACATAAGGAATTCTTTTTGATGATGGATAATCAATCCTTGAACTACATAAATTTCCAAAGTAAGTTGTCCCACAAACGTGCCAAATGGGCTTCATTTTTGCAAGCATACACATTTGTTTTGCATCATGGAAGTGGTAAAATCATTGTAGTGGCTGATGCCTAGTAGAAAGTGTGTCTGCTGGCCGTTGTAATGAGTGATGAATTGGTTGGATTTGAAGCAATGAAGAGTGAATATGCCAATGATTCATATTTTGGCAGCATTGATGCAATTCCAAGTATACAATACCATGCTGGCTTGTATTCAATTGAATACTTTTTATTAATAGATGGATTTTTATTTAAGGGTTCTCAGCTCAGTATTCCCCTATAACGACCACTGCAAGATTGCCCATTTTCTCGGGGCAACCCAAGCTCAAATCTGAGACTAAGATGGATGTCAAAGAGAAAAAAATGGACAATACTGGCCTGGAAAGAAGAATTGATGAGCCTCATAGAAGGTGTGGCCGAGGCAATGGCAGTAGTTCTTTGAGTAGCTGCAACATCTAGGCATTCCACCATTCATAAGCTCAGACAGCAATCAAAACCCAGGCAATGAAGACCAAGGCAATTTGTAAAAAGGGCGATAAGTCCCTGTTCTGTCTGTTGGTTGATTTTTCTGTACTTAGGTTAATACATGGTTTGAACAGTGATAAATATTTTTCTTAGTCTCATTTCCTATTTTTCCATTAAGATGGGGACAAACAGTTTCTATTTTGTATTGTTACTTCTGTTAATATAATACTTTTTACCAGCCATAAAAGGGACTCTGGTTGAGATTTCATTATATATGTTAATATGAGAGCATCACATGAGTCTTTCTACTCACATAGTTCACTGTCACAAAATAATTGCATTAGTTGACTTGTCAACCAAGCAAAATTAGTTGTCTTGACAATGGCTTCTTTCAAAAAGTAGAGACATAACCTTTGATTGAGTTAAATGCATACTATTCCAGGAGATGGATCTTGAACAATTACAAAATGCTCTTTGAAGCACAAAGAAGCCACTTTTCTTTGTCCAAATAAAATGATTCCTTATATGATTATCTATTAATAAAACACATATGTACAGAGCATTTTATACAAAAAATGTAGGCTGCTTAAAGCAGCCACTATGTGCACAAACAAAGAATGCTGATAATCCTAGCAACTAATTGTCCAAGGTACAAAAATTTTCTGTATAGGCTAAAACATATAGTAATGTTCGGTCTTATAGTGACATAACCAAAGTGAAAAAAGCGTGATGAAACCGTCATCTAACCAACACAAAACATCACATATGGAAACAGCAAGTAACATTCCAACACCAAGAGATGGAGCAGGCTATCTGTGTTTCCATTCTTGATGCTCATGCACTGCCTGACTAGATTGACGGTGAGAGTGTCCCTATTTAGCCGGGACTGAGCCGAGCAGGTGGGAAAGTTAGCTGCAGGGGGATTCCTACTCAGAGTGCATAGTGCATGACGTCAGTAGTGTAGAAGTTGCATAAGATGGGTCATTTCCATCTCCACCTTGTGGGCCTGAACCTGAATTTGTAAGCGGAGGTCAAGAAGTCGCGTTTATTATTTTCTTATTTTTCTTTCTTTATTTTATTTGAAAAAATGCATCTTATATATTCTTGGTGCCCAAAAAAAGACCACTTCAAGCCAAACAAATTAATGAACCAGGCTGCAATTATCCAGACTATCCCTTCCTAAAAAGGAAAGGACTCAGGAGTGCCAACATATCTCTTAGCCCAGATTTCGAGAGAATCTGTATGCTTATGGAAAATGCCAATTCTAGGTGATACCTAAACTTTGAATCATAATCTAAATGCTGCAGTCTCTCCCATATGAAAAGGGGAAGCATCCCCATTTACAGTAGCTCAACATCTATTTTTCCATAAATTGTAGATTCAGACCAACCTTATGGTGTTTTTCGTATTCCTCTGTCTGGTCATCCACTTGTCTCCCAGAATGTCTTTTTTCCAATGCAGAGGGCTGAAAAAAAGAATGTTCTACTCAAAGGCAGTCCATTCCTCCAGAATTCAATACAAATAGTTGCCTATGTCTCAAAGTCAGCCCAACATCCTGAGAAGGTCATTTCAAAGTTTGGTCTGATTCATCTTACAGGTCAGCTAACAGGCTTGCCGGAAATTGTCACACAGGTTGGAGCCAGATGGAAAATGAAAGAAAATTGAGAACTCTCAGCCATGTAAGTTTGAAATGGAAGGAATAGGTCAGGAATAAATAGGGAATCAAGAACATCTAGTGGAAAAGGAGACAGTTAACTCAAAGGAGCAACTAGAGTGGGAAAGGGTAGACCAGCAAGCGAGTGATATACAAATGTCGAAAGCAGCCCCATCAGATTTAAAAGGACAATACACAGGCAATTTTTCTTGAAATATCTTTCTAATTAATCTCATCAAAAACTAATGAGAAAAATCACAAACTCAAAAGCTTTAGATCCATTGGAGACTAAGCTCAAGCATTTGAAGGATTGTGAACTGCCTGGGCTCCATTGAACACCTAAATTTTCAACATGTAAGGTGCAGGGTAAACAAGATGGCCAACCTCTAATCAAACCATGGGGCAGAGGAACATGTGGGAAGAGTTTGCTTTGCATCTTGATGTGAGATCTTCCCTAATAAGGCCATCAAATTTAAAATTCAGGATAAGCTCCAAAAATATCAGCAATATTTCATGTTAATAGTGAACCCCATTCTCCAGCCAAGGCGACAGGAAGACTACAATGCTACATGAAACATTAAATTCCTAGGATGTCACAGAAACCAACCTTCATTAGAGGAAATTTCAACTCAAAATGGGCCTTTTAACTTTTATTCAAATTCCATGTCATCATGTGTTAGCCAATGAAATTGCTTTAATTTTGAAATACCGTATAGGTCTTAAACACTTTTTTAATATAAATTTGGGGATAGGTATCATAAAAAAAACTCCTTTTTTTGTTTGTATTTTTGACATATCTCCTTTTGTTTTTACTCAAATTTCGATCGGGAGAGCTCGTTGGATGCGAAATTAAATTCTGCATTTAACAAGTACGCACTCGGCATACTTTTGACGGAGCCCGCTACCCCAAAAACAAGAAATACCTAAAAAAAAGGAATGATGATGTCATCATTCCATTTTTTCAGGTATTTCTTGTTTTTGGGGTAGCGGGCTCCGTCAAAAGTATGCCGAGTGGGTACTTGTTGGATGCAGAATTTAATTCCACATCCAACGAGCTCTCCCGATCAAAATTTGAGTAAAAACGAAAGGAGATATGTCAAAAATACAAACAAAAAAGTAGTTTTTTTCTTTTCTTCCTCCAAAATTAATAAATATTATTTTTTTAGTTCATTTTAGGAGGCCCATTTTGAGTTGAAATTTCCTCTAATGGGTTTTCATGAATTGCCAGATGGGATAACGAATGTCTCCAACAGAAGATTGGAATAGGGGGGAACAGAGGAGGCAATGTTGTTTTAATTTTTACAAGTCTTCATGATCAAGTGGAATGGAAAGCATCTTTATTTTTGCAAGGAGGTAATTTTAGAACCTAGAACAGGCATATCATGTCTAAAGGTATAGCATGTCTAAAGGAATTTCATCAAAAGACACCTCAAATCGATTCCAATCCTTAGCAAATATAGGCTATAACGGAGCAAAGGGAACGTGAGAAACCATGACAACTAAAGCAATATTGTAAACAATACAGAAGGAACCCATAAGGAAGGAGGTATCGCTATTGTGCAAGACAATGAGCACCTCAATTCAAATACAATGGAGAAGATTGAGTGGGAGAACATCCAACACATCAAGAGGAATGAAAATAGGACTATTAAGGGAAGAAAGAGTTGACCAAGAAGTCAAGACGCAAAAAATATTGGAGCCAGATGGAAAATGAAAGAAAATTGAGAACTCTTAGCCATGTAAGTTTGAAATGGAAGGAATAGGTCAGGAACAAATAGGGAATCAAGAACATCTAGTGGAAAAGGAGACAGTTAACTCAGGGGAGCAACCAGAGTGGGAAAGGGCAGACCTGCAAGTAAGTGATATACAAATGTCGAAAGCAGCCCCATCATATTTAAAAGGACAATACACAAGCAATTTTTCTTGAAATGTCTGTCTAATTAATCTCATAAAAAACTAATGAGAAAAATCAAAAACTCAAAATCTTTAGATCCATTGGAGACTAAGCTCAAGCATTTGAAGGATTGCAAACTGCTTGGGCTCCATTGAACACCTAAAGTTTCAACATGTAAGGTGCAGGGTAAACAAGATGGCCAACCTCTGATCAAACCATGGGGCAGAGGAACATGAGAAAAATCACAAACTCCAGCAAAAAATCATAGATTCAATGGCTTCAAACTTACCCCAAATCCTCCGCCTCCACCAGCGATTTCGCGACCTGTAGCTGCTCTTCTTCTTACCTGCGCACTCTTGGGAAACTGTTTCTAAGCAAACCCGTACCCACACCCAATAAAATATCATTACAGAGGACAAAGGGATAAGATAAATATCGTTGTATAGTCTCCTCTATGGCCCCTCTCCTCTACTACCCCTCTCCTCTATGACCCTTCTGCTCTGCATAGTCAGGCTTCAACCCCTTGCTCCAAATTCGGGCTTTGAGCGTGCAGGTGATCAACAATTCCAAACTCTGTGAGTGACGGAGGGAAGGAATAATGAATTTCACATAGAGGTGGTCCTAAGGCCCAAATAATATTTACTCAAGAGCAATGAACTATCGAATCGCCCGTCGATTATATGCAACAAGACTATATTAAAAATTCTAGAATAGTTCATATAGGCGAGATTGCAACATAATCATAAATCTCAATAAAGATATGCCGTACGGCACACAAAACAAAGCTTACTATTCCATAATCATAAATCAATTAGCACCTAGACAAAATGAGACCATCAATTACCACCTAGACTATTTTGGTGCTAGGGAAAATAATATATGGTACAAAGTTATATCTATACTAAGTTTTTATAATATTATAATGTTAATGCATTGATGTTAATTTGAAAAGACCTTGAGTTAATGTGTATAACACAAAAATCCTTGAGTTAAAAAAAACCACTTTCACCATTATATTTCTAAATTAGGACCCCATTCTTCTTCAAATAGAGGATGCTAGATCAATTCATGTTAGTAAACTATTGCAATAAAAGTACTATCTAAGGTGATATATCCTTAGAAATCAATATTACATTGTATTTAAGCTAAGTTATGCTCTCAATCCCAAATTAGTTACTACACATTTAGTATTAGGGTACACATATGACCCTAATATGAACCAGATATATGATACTAAGCCCCATATTAGACAAATAAGGTGATAGGGAACATATCGTCATCATCATAATCATCATCAATCTTGACTTAGTGAACAATGAAGGGAATTTGACACTTTACAAAATGATAAGCAACACTTTCTAAAATTGTATAAATATGCCACCATAATTGTATTGATAAAGGAATTTAGACTAGAGACCTTGTATCAAATGTATTATAACGAGACCACGAAAACATATTTAGTGGATATACATGGTATCTTCATGGAAAACACTATTAGTAACGTAAAATTGGACAATTGGACTAGTCATAGATTACCATATGACAAGTTGGGCCTATTATTTACAAAGGATGGAAATGAAGCAAATTAAACTTTACATGACTTGAAGATCCCCATGCTAAAATAAAAAATGATGTAAAAGTCAACATACCAGAAATGCAGTTCATACTAAATAATAAAAAGATATATGATGGAAATGATGATGGTGATGGTGATGGTGATGCTAATGATGATGGCAATGATGATGGTGATGATGATGCTAATGATGATGGCGATGACGATGATGATGACGCTAGCCATGATGACAATGAGGATGAAGATGATGATGATTATGATGAGGATGAAGATGACGATGATTATGATGAGGATTAAATGAGATTCTCTTTGTTTCGAGAATATTTTAATATTCTCTACTCAATAGGGACAACCACATGAAGGTGGAAGCTCATCTGCCCCCCCCCCCCTCACAATATGTCACTTGGAATGATGTTCAATGCACTTCATGATCGTCTTCATCTGTATCTAAGTCTGCATCTGTATCATCTGATCCGGATTCAACATTATAAGGATTAAAGGATATATCGTCATCGTCATCATTGTTAGTTTCAATAAAGTGATAATCGTCAATATCATCTTCATCATGAACATTGTCTCTAATATCATCTGCTTCAACTAACTCTTCAACATCTTCCTGCGTAACATTATGATCATCAACATCCAACTCATGTTGATCCTCTACATGATCACCTTCTTCTTCCACACCGTCTTCAGCTTCCTCTAAAATATTATACTTTACCAGCCTTCCTCTTGGATCATGTTTAATAACAAACGACCAACCCTGTCTACATGGAACTTCTGAGTAAAATACCTGTTCACATTGACTTGGAAGAACATAGGGCTCTGACGTTTGTGACTCAAGCGACCTTGTATTGACCATGGTAAATCCATTAGCATGTTCAATAACAGTTCTATGGGGACCAAATTGATTCAATCATAGCTTGTACCATTTCACAACAAAAAGAATTATTTTGAATGATTTAAAGTCACAGTCAATGATATCTTCCAAATATCCATAATATCAATTTTCTGACAA
>LPNX010165548.1:0-24974 GCA_001517045.1 Pseudotsuga menziesii
ATATATATATATATATATATATAATATAATATATAATAAAAATAATAAAAATAAAAAACATATAACATATAATAATATATAATAACAAATCACAAGCGTATTTGGACATTGTCGTGACTCGTTTTGGATAGTTTAGTTCAATTTGGAGGTTCTTGTGAATTTGGGAGTAGGTCCGCTAGAGCACAGGGTTCAGTATTGGAGCTCATGGTTGATAATTGGAGGCCAGGGTTGAGAATTGGAGCTCACCGTTGATAATTGTAGCTCATGCTTGAGAATTGGAGCTGACGGTACAAATTTAGAGCACACGGTTCACGTTTTGGAGTTCCAGTTTTGGATTTGGAGCTCATGGCTCAAGGGGTAAGCATCATGACCTCCTTTTTTTGGGCATGCCATGACAATGGTTTTTGGGCATCCTGTAACAAGGGTTTTTTGTGTGCACTGTGATGTTTTCTCCTTTGTGGGACAAGCTTGAATGCAGACAGACCCTTCCTCATTTAGTGGGTTATGAAATCGCTGTTCATAACATACCTTCTTACCTTACAAATGAGAAACTCGCTATTCGGGTCATGAACTTAGAATAGGGCTTCACCCCTCACCCCCTCTCGTATATGTGACTCACTATTATAGTGATCATTCATTTTGTAGTGCATCTATAGCGCGTAGGATAAAAGACAACTAAAACGCCCTGTTTTCCTGGGCGTATTTTTGATAAAACAAGGTCATATTTCTGCTAGAGAAAGGTTATTTTCACAATTTTACAATTTTACAATTTCTGCAATTGTATGTGATTGTCTCTGAGTAAATCCATGATTTTAAAATGACCCAAATCGCTGGAATTGTGATTTAACCACTTTAAATTTCGATTTAGACCAAAATTGATTTTCCGAATTTCGGCAGGTTGGGGGCATTTTGGTTAGCGTTTATACTGCTCCCATATATAGATGTAATCATGCAATTTCTCTAGTTTTGCACAGACAGGCTTGATCAAAGAAGTACTTCGAAGAGACTGATTATTCGGACCTATCGAAAGGTTAAAATAGAACTAGGAAATTGGGGCCCTTGACTACAAATAGTAAAACCCCTCTTAAGGTAAGGAAGGTCAGACTATCTTGTGGGAATAATAAGGGAATAAAGACTTCCACAATGAAGTATTAATTCACCAGACTAGTTCATCCTCATATTCAACTGGTAAGGTAAGATACTAGAGGGAATAGAAGCCCTTAATCTTTTAGAAGGAAAGAGAAATAAGGGGTATGGGTTGACTTTCATGTTTCCAGCTCAGGCAAGTCAGAAGGTAGGAAAGGAAAGTAATAAATAAATTAATAAGGGGGTGCCAATCACCCGCCCCACCACACGGTACCCATTTTGGTGGTGCCAATAAAGAGCAGGTCTTAAGGCAGGGAGTGGTACCATATCTAGGGAATGACCTTGGATCAATAAAAAATATACCATAGGGAACAGATCCTGTCAAATCCAGGACCTTGAAAAACACACTAGTTCAGGGCCCAAAGTCCTGTTAATATCATCGTCAAACAAAAACTGTCCATGAGGACAGAGTTCAAGAACTTTGTCCATATGAACTATATCTCACAAAAGATATGATTTAGGAATAAGTCCTTAGTTTTCAAGTGTGGACTAATTATTTTCCAACTATGAATTAATTATTTGAGATCATATTAGACTCCTTAAGGATATAGAGCCATTGGACTTGCTTATAATGAGTAATGGGTTTTAAATTTAAGTTATGAAAAACAATAATGAATCCAATAGCAATTTATTATAAAAGTAAAAGTATAGTATTTGGTTAGGAGATTTTTATTACTGTATTCATAGTAATAAATTGTTTGTATTAAATCTATCAAAAGAAAGATGTGGATGGTGTCTTTAATAGTTGGGAAGATTATTTACATTTAATTGTAATTTGTTTATAAGACATATCATTATTCCATCGAGATGTTTCCTTTCAAGGTTGTGTATGCTAGGAATAGTTACAAAATAACATACATTACTGCGTTTCCTTTCAAAGTGCTGCAAAACTGCGTTTCCAGAATTTTTGTAGCATTTTCCCCTGTTTTATAGTGTAGGCCCTACAAAAGTTTCACCTTCGGAACTTTTGTAGAATTTTCGTTGTTTTTACACTGTTGGCACTGCAACAGTTATGAAAACTGCATTGTTTGTGCAAAAACTTGTCTGGACGCTTTCAAACCTTTTCCAAGGCTCTAATACTAAAATTTAAGCATGTTATGGTCTAATTTAATCAAATTTATCTCTTGCCTTAGCAAGAACTTTTAGATTACCTGCACTGACCTCATCTTTCAACATTTGCAACTCTTTCTTCATATTTTTTCGGCTGCACCTATGTGCCATCTTTCCTAGACTTCTGTACAAATCAAAAGGGATGTCTAAAAATGTTTTTCCAATGAAATGTAACAACAATTTGAAGTGAAATTGATACTGTGTCAAATATTCCTTCACATGTAAAATAATTCCTTATGGCAAATAAAAGTTTCTCATATTTCTCTAACAACCAATCTTTGGGTATCCCATGAGTTAAATTTGATCCCTTGTGTTCTTCTTTAGAAAATCATCATAATTTATCAACTGAAACTTAGCGGAAGTATGACCCTCTAATGAGATCCATAATTTACTAAGCAAATACTAATTGCATAATGCATATCTATTAAATTTTTTTTTACATGAATAATAAGTTTAACTCTAATTATGAAATGTGTTATTCAAGAAACTACTAGTGCTCATAGCAATAACAATTACAGACATGTAACAACAATAAAATAAACAATTTCAAGACTCTTGGTGAGTAACAAAAACAGTTTCAACAAGTAACAACAACAATATCAACAAGTAACAACACTAGTTTAAGCAAGTAATAACAACATTTTCAGCGAGTTGCAACAACAACATAAATTAGTTTAAAATTGTTAGTGAGTAACAGTAGCAGCAATGATTAGTTCGAAACTAATGCTTAACAAAAATATAATAAAAATATCCTAATACGATTATGGCAATTTATATAATATAAAATAACATATAATAAAAATAAAATACATATAATATAAAATAATAATAAAATACATATAATATAAAATAATAATAAAATACATATAATATATAATAAAAAATGACAAGTGTATTTGGACATTGTCGCGACTCGTTTCATTTTGGACAGTTCAATTCAATTTGGAGGTTTTTGTGAATTTGGGAGTAGGTCCGGTAGACATGGAAAACAACTTTGTTGACCCGTGGCAGCAAGAGCTCAACATCTTCTCCTCACCAAAAATTACCGGTATACCATCCCCAGACACAATGCAGAACACGCTGGAAAATTAGACAGTTGGAACCGAGAGTAGGGTTCCGATTTCTCCGCCAGATGAAGAGTTGCTAGGTGTGTTCGTAGCATGGCCATTAAACCCAGCCTTAGGAGGAGGCCCATACTCATTATTCCACTCCAGCAAACCTCCGAGTTTGACTAAATAAACTATTTCGATAATTGTACCTACATCTTCTTTGATGGGGCTTCAGCCAATCAAATTGGAGTTATAGGTGTTCATCTTTTGATCATCCAGGACCACTTTTTTTGCTTCAAATTGGGTGTTATTCTGAGTACAAACACCAGATTTGAACTACTTGCTTTATGGACTCTCCTTTATTGTGCTAAATCCATGGTCCTTCCCACTCTACACATTCATGGTGACTCCACGGCCATCATTAATTGGTTCAATAGAAGATCATAACTAACATTACTTGCACTTGATGGTTGGTGTCAATGTATCCGTGATATGGAACCTTACTTCATCAGCCTAAAAGTAGTTCACATATTTAGAGAACACAATACTAAGGATGATAGCTTATCCAAAGAAGCATTAACCTTGACCTCATGCCATTTCCAGTTTACTGAATTCACTGATGGTGAATGTACTGGTCAGGGCACTTTCCAGCTTTTCTAGTCCTTAGCACTTGAGTCTCTTATGTGCTGTTGTTATTGACATCCTTTGGATTATTGAGGTGGATGATCCCCTCATATTACTGATCTCTCTTATTTATTGCTTCTTTGGATTAGCTACTTCAGTATTAGACTTGAATTCTTAGTCTGTTGAAGGTTAGTGATGTGGATGTAGTCAAGATTCCTAGATTAGAGGTGTTACCTTTGAATGTTTGTCCAGTATTCCTGTGAAGCTGATCAATTTTATTCCTTAGAGTTGAGAATTAGTATGGAAAAACAAGTTAGCGTTGCCTTAGGGTTGAAAATTAATATAGGAAAACAAGCATCATCAAGACAAGCTAAAAGGAATAAATCAACAAATATTACAGACTGATATAAATGTATTTAATGTGCCAAGTAGCCAGATCTGGAAATGTCTGCTCTTCACCACCACTGGGAAATATGCCTCTAAAGTGCTGGCCTATGCACTTCAGAGTAGCACAGAGGTTAAAACATCCACTCTAAAACTAAAATCATCTACAACATCACAAAATCATTCATGGGAAAACTAAAAACCACTTAAAGGAGATATGTTCTTTGAAGGGGATAGTCCATTAAAGGAGAACCTCCAGGTTTTGTATAGACATATATTGGCATAAATTGCCGTTTTATATGTGATGCATATGCATAACATATCGTCTCAATCTTGACAACGTTGAAAGGCTAAAGTACAATGGCCACAAGCATACATTTGAAGCTTATGAAGCCTACCGAATTCATGTTAGCAAAAGGCAATGCAAGCAATAAGTTAGAATGGAGACTTGTATGTAACCAAAAGAGGGGAATACATTAGAATTTTTAGGGCTACCAAATTCCCACACCTATTAACCAAACTCATTCTTGACAATATTTTCCTTTAACAAGTTATTGGCTTACAAGTCTTTCCAAGTTTTTTTTCTTATAAGTCTTTCCACGTTTTTTTGCTGGTATTTTGCTATGCTTATGCCAATTTTTTTTTGGCCACGGTGTAGGTAGAACCAAACAGGTATTTGTCAGACCTGTATTCCTCCAATGAAGGGATTTTTGGAAGGATAGAGCAAAGTGAGACATCCAGTAGGTCTACACGGGCTAGATCAACTAGATGTCAGAAGATTAGAAGAAAATTCGACAAACGCATGAATTTTTTTCTCCAAGGAGGCACAAGGAGGGGGGTCATGTTCCTATGATGATGAGACAGTGGGATACATCAACGTGCCCTTAAGGTACCAACACCTAGTGAAATAATGGGTGCCTAGCAATCTTCCTAAAGTAAACACTGATTTTTGTGTGAATGAGAGGATATATAGAATTGCATCGTCCTCATTGCATGGATTGGGCTTGTTTTGCATGGACGACATAAAGGTTGGATACGGTAGATGTACAAAATTGATGGAGTATGTTGGACCCTGTTACAACTATAGTGATTGGATGCGCCTGGTCCAATATACACAAAGTATGCATAGATGTGGGTTGTCAGTGAATTATATACAACTGAAAGACAAAGCTCAAAATAAAGGAGCAACGATGTACATGGACAGAAGGCCAAAAAAAACCGGTAATATTGCGGGTTTTATAAATAGTACGCGTGTACATTAAAGCAACCCAACTGCATATTCAAGTCACGTGAAGAAAACCGTGTCTTCGTATGTGCAATTAAATCAATAGCTGCTGGTGAAGAACTGCTTATTGATTACAATTTGAACCATGTAGATACAAACAATGTTAGTATGGTTGTGGTACAACAAACAATTTATAAGTCCTTTTATTAATTATTTTAACGTCTATAGGAATTTTTGTTAGCATATAATTGAAATTATCTACTTAATTTCATGTTTCCTTATGTAACTTTTAGTATGTTTTTGATGCAGGGTTCTCTCAGGGGCACCTCCATCTCCGTAGATGTTTATTGACCCGAGTCAAGGCAGCAGGTATACATCGATATTGCCGATGTAATATTAAATTTTAGGATGGACATACAGATATGTTGTTATGTATTTTCATTAGTATATTAGGTTAGTTTATATAATATTATCGATTTTCCATGCAGAGTGTTGATTAGGGAAGCCAACCGACTATTGATCAACCGACTACAGCATCAGGGAAATAGCCAAACATGAATGTAATTCTCCATTTCAAATACTTTAAAATCATAAACATGTCTATCATGATGCATTATGTTTATTTTGTTATGTATTCTTTCATTTTTATGGTTGCATTCATGATGGTAATGTTGTCTACCTTTTTTGCAGATTGACCAGGGAAACTCCCCAGCTGTTGATCAAATGACTGGAGACTCGAGGCAACCATTTAACCTAAATGTAATTCTACATTCTAAATAATTCAAAAATGTACACATATAAAACATGTAGCATAGTGTTTATTTTTGTTTTTGTTCTGTATTTGTTAGGTTATACATATTCCGTTCATTGTGATAATGTTCTCTACTTTTTTTGCAAGTAGTTGATCGAGGTAAATCCCCATCTATTGATCATACCACACCCTCAGCTAGGCGTCAGGTACTCCTAGATGTAATCCTTAATATAATTATTTGCGCAAACTATATTTTCAAAGACTAATCAATTTTTTATATATTTCAATTGCAGACAGGGGATTTCGTTTATGAAACGACGTCTCAAAACTCTTTACAAAATGAGGTCTCTCGATTGATGAGAGATAGTGAAATTAGAGAGTGTGCAAACCCGTGGAGGGTGCTACAAAGGACAAGGGAAAAACAAAATGAGGAAACAGTTCGTATGACATTGGCAGTTCCACTAACAGAAGGGCTCGAACAAAGGCTTCAATTGGTTTTATAGCAACGTAAACAACTGGATGTAAGTTATCGAATAAAAATAAAATTTCATTTATAAAAACTTTATAATATTTGATTTTATATGCTGTTGAACTTATAATACAGTGGGTTTAATTTACAGCGTGCTATGGATATTATTAGTGGTGGTCAAGGCAATATTGGTCCCAGTGACCAAACCACTCCATGTACACCGCATACTGCTCCCATATTGTCCACTGAACAATCGGCAACACGCTCTGCGACACCGCCGAGGGTATCGAAGGGTGAAGCCGATGGTGCCCCACCCACAACAGATGTTGTAGAAGAAGGGGTGGATGTAGGGCTAGATAGAGATGTGGAAGCATTTCCTAGATCTTCTCTTGTGACTAGCACTGGTTCAATAAAGTGTACATTTTTGGTGAATGAAGAACTAGTTCCAATAAAGATAGAGAGGATTCCAAGTCATTATAGATTGTTCAATGTATTTTTTATAATTTGTGTCTAATATACCGATAATATTTTCTAATGTTCACTAATGATGGCAATAATGTTTTGCAGGAAACGATTATTTTATAAACATCTATATGATTTGGCCTTGGAGATCTTCAGGCCCACCATCCGCATAATGTGGAACAAGCAGCCAAAAGCTTTAAAGGATGATCTGACTAATCGCTTAGTTAGTTTGTTTGGAAAAGATACCTTTGATACATCGAAGGTACTACAGAAGGCTAGAAAACATCTAAATATTGTCCGAGACCAATATAGGGTTCACCTACAAAAGAACCCTAGGTATGAGTGCCCCCTCCAATGATTCCATCTATGGAGTGGAAAGCCCTGGTGGAATATGGAAAAGAGAAGGGCCTGAGAAAATCAGGAAAGATACCACCAGGTGGAAAAGGGAGGTATGCAATTCATTCCAAAATGTAGTGGTAAGCCTTATTATTACTAGTTTTTATATCAATTTTGGTACATAGACTAATGTATTTAAAAACCTAATTAGGCTCTCGGACACATCTAAGTCCACAAAGGCAAGAATTGAAAAAATTGGCCAACACAAGCTTGGGCCTGGTGGTTACTCCAACTTGGCAGCCCAATATGTAAGTATCACAAAACCCGAATCCACATCCAAATATCATACAGATTATTATTTTTATTTTGTTATGACAAAAGGCTTTAAAATAAATGACATCATGCAAATATGAAGGCTGACCGATTCAAAGAATTGCCCAGTGCATATTACATGAAGCTTGGCTTCGAACATGGCTTTGACGTCGTTGTTGAATGCTGGAGAAGCTTGTCTGTGAATACTGCACGATCTTCTGCTGATCCATCTGGTGCCCAGGTATGTGAAAAATGTATATTTTAATGATAATTTATTAATTCTCATACAATTTGTTCCTTATAAATAAACTAACATAAATTATTTATTCCTTTTTGTGTAGGAAAGTATCAATCCCGTTCATGTCGAGGATGAAGTACATGACCAACCAAATGAAGATCATGCTTCTCATCCTGGTAATGAATTTATTAATGTGATACTATTTTTTATATACCATTGCAGATGATGAACATTAATTCTAATTTTACACAATTCAACCACAGAGCATGTAGCTGCAGATCATAACATGGAACAGGTTGGGCTAGTACGAGATAATGTTGAACATGTTGATGTGCACATGGCAGGTAAAAACACACATTCGTAATGTTTTTTTAATGAATTACTCGTATTTATCAAAATATAAATATATTAATGAAAGATTTTGACATTATAGCAGAAATTCATCACCCCTCACCTAAAGTTCAACCTTCTGAGCAGACTAGTAGGGATACTGATGATCAAATTCCCGAAGATGTGACTCTAACTAAATATTTAAAGAGAAGAAAAGTAAAAAGGAAGTGACTAAACAAATTTTCAGTAATTCTTATTTATAAAAAAAAAATTAATTCTTTTTATTTTGTTTTATGAATGAATGCTTTACTGAATTGTTTACTGATATTTTTTTCTGCCCTTGACTAAATTAATGTTTTAATGAATGAGTTAATGAATGGATTTCTCAGCTGTTGAATGATTGAATGGTTTAATGAATGTTATAAAGAATGATTTAATGAAATCATTTTTCAACTATTGAGTGAAATAATTTGCATTGTAGATGCATTGTTATTTGCATTGTGAAATAGTGAAATAAATTGTTATTTGCAAGTATGGGCATTGGGTTTGGGGAGTTGAGAGTGATGTGAGGGGGGGGGAGGGGCCATAAGAGCTTCCACCTTCATGTGGTTGGTCCTGTTTAGTAGAGAATATTAAATTATTCTTGAAACAGAGAGGAGCTCAATGAATGGTAAGGAAGAATACATTAAAAAACATCTATTTCCATATTTTTACTATGTAATTTTCACTATTGCTATTTGACTCCTCCATTGGAACTTGTTGCAGATAGCGTTGAGAAACATTTCCATAGTTAAGAGGTAAGAAATGGAGTTTTGATTAGATCAATGGCCTTATATACATAGTATTTTTGGTTATCCATGTTTTATCAGGTGATATATTCTTACTAATTATAATTTTTTGCTTACATAATTTATGTTAGATCATTATATTTTAAATTCCTTGATTAGATTAAGCAATTGAGTGTCATTTAATGTTGCTCGAGGATTTCAAAGAACTCAGTTACTTGAATTGAATTAGTAAATGATAGATGTTATATAACATGTGTATATAAATGGTTGGGCATGATAGCTTCGTAGATATATTGTTTGAGTACTTGGTCAATTGTAGCAGGATGCATTTATTTTTGCAACACACTCATGTCTTCATTTTATGTTTTCAAGATGCTTTTGAACAAATAATGGCTTGTTTCTACATCAAAGTCCACATTCAATGTTTTCAAGATGCTTTTGAACAAAGAATGGCTTGTCTCTACATCATAAGTCCACATTCAATAGCCTTTGTAGCAAGAGTTTTTATATACCGAAAAACTAACATTCATTCTTTACTTGTTTATGGATTTTGCAATCTTGCAGATGTAAGATGTGTACAATGGTACACTGTTAAAGTGGACTCTTCAAAGGGTACCTTGGAAAATACGGTAGATCTTATTCAACGAGCTGAAGTTCGTGTGTGTGCTTTTGATATAGAGACAACCAAGCTTCCTTTCAAGTTCCCTGATGCCGAATATGACATGATAATGATGATTTCACACATGGTGGATGGGAAAGGCTATCTTATTAAAAATTGAGAGGTAAAAACACTTGGCATTGTTCTATGCCCATTGTTAAGCCTATCCTTTGTTTTGGGATTTCTTTCAGCTATGTTTTGCGATTTTTATTGTTTGCAAATTGATGTTGCATTGATTGTTATGAACATCGTTTCTCTTCTTTAGTTTTCCAATTCCTTTTCGTTTGTTTCCTGAGTGTGTAGGGTTGGGGCATTGAAGACTTGGAGCACACTCCAAAACCAGAATTTGAAGGAAATTTCGAAGTAGCAAATGTGCCAAATGAGTTATGTTTGTAATTTACTATTTACCCTAAGACTATAATTCTGAAAACAAGTATTGATCCCCTGGAAGTTTGCTATGTTTTCCAGACAGAGCTTCTTAGGCGGTGGTTCAATCATATGCAAGAATTTATGCCTAGGATTTATGTCACGTATAATGGATATTTCTTTGATTGACCTTTCATCGAACAATAGGCTAAGCACCATGGAATGAAAATGAGTGATGTATGTTAATTTTTTTATCTAATATATTGGCATCTTATGCTTGCTGACTGTTGCTGGATTTTTGCTCAATTATATGTTTAATTGGAAAAGGAGTTTATTATTTAGTGTATTACAATGAATGTATTGATCCACAGAGTGGAAATATCAGGGCCCCAATGTATACTTTGTTCTTGAATCCTTTAGAATTTTTTCTCTACCTCTTAAAATTCCTGCATTGTTTTGTAACCAAGGATAGGTTTTTGACCATCATTATAAATTTTGACCCCTCTATTATCTAGCCACTTCATTTAGCAAGAACAATAGGTGCTTACGTTGGTTGTTTGGAATTTGCAAGAGTGAAGTTAAATATCTAGTGTACATTATTAATAATGATTTAAGGTAACATACTCTGTTGTTTCTTTGTCTCTTTGCTATATGAAGTGGTTATGTATTTGTAGGATTCAATCTTATTCTATATCCCTTCCTTAAGCAAAGCTAGACTATTCTAAAAGTATTGAATGCCTCTTGGTCAGCAAGTTTATTTCTATTATTTTTTTATCTTAGTTGTTTCCTTTGGTCCCCTCTATTTAGAGACTCTATAGGTTCAGTGTCCTCCATCATCACTTATTAAGATTGGGGATGTAAAGCACTCTTTGCATGAGAGATCTTTCTTATACAGGGAGAAACTTATGCAGATACTTATAAAATTAGCACAATGCATATGAAGGATAAACACAATTCTTTTGACCCATTTCATCTTAATCATGTTATAAAATACCACCCTTTAGAACTTTAGTCAACTCAAAATGGAGATCAGGGGCACATACAGTGTATGGGGACTGCTTCATTCCACTTTCCAACTAATAGTCTCACCCAAAGAAGCACTGCATTGTGTTCAACTAGGAAAACTTGATTGCAAGAAACCTTTCTCTGACTCTCTCGAAAGCCAAGTCACATAGGCCATTTCTAAGTGGGTAAGTTGGGCTTCTCTTAGATTAACCTAGTACTTCTTCTGCTTCTAAGAGATCCAGCAAAATATTATGTGTATGGCCCTTGGTTTATATACAATGTTCACATAAAGACTTACTTGCTATGAACAAAGAGAATTTCTTACTATCCAACCTCATGGGGAAAATTGTAGAATCCAACCAACCAATCTCATGGGGAAAGTTCATTGGGGGACTATCAGCAATGTAAATAGCTATGATAGACAAGGAAATTGGGCACTGACAACACCTGAACATACGGGCATGGGATTACGTGAACTTTGTACATGAAACCATGTGGCCGTAAGTGAAATATTTGGAATTTTTTTTTCAAATCCATCAACCAGCGTCGCTTTTCTAACGTTATTTCGACACTCTGATCAGCCCATCCAACGGCCGTGCCATGACTCCAACGCTTCCTCCCGTCGGACAACTGACGGTTTAAGTGTCGAAATGCGTCGAAAGGCTGACTCTTCTAGTGTCGGAGTGCACCAGATTACTGACACTATCTGAATTAAAAACCGATGACACCACCATTTCTCAAACACTTTTATCCGTCGAACAGCCGATGCTTCAAGGGTCGGAGGATGTCGGAGTTCTGATGGTTTATGCAATTTTGGTTGGCACTTCAGAAGGAATAACAGTCGAATATGTGACAAAATGGTCTGTCAGATCTTCGACCCTTATTAGTCGATGATCAAAGATCCGAAGTTACACCACCGATGCCAAAAAAAAAGTGTATGTGTTGAAAATGAGACAGAGAAGTGTCGGATTTCAAACATACAAGGCGACGGATTTTGGGTTGAAATTCTGTAGTGGTTGTTGGGCCTGTTTGTTGCTCCCATCACAATCATGTGAGATCTAGCTTTGAGGCCATCTATCAATGTCAAGAGTTGAGATACAACGCGTCTCTCTACTTCACCATTTTTTTCTCCCTCTTTGGAGCTATGGAGTCAATCTCATCGATGAAAATGATGGAGGGAGCATTGTCTTATGCTTGTTTAAAGGCCTATTTGGAATTGAAGTCACTATCTCCAACCATTTTTGAGATAATTTAAATACCATTAATTAAAAAAAATAAAGATCCAGTCTCATTTTCCATTGCCTTGTCAATAAGGGTTTTTCCTAAACCAGGAGGACCATAAATAAAAACACCCTTAGGCGGCTTCACACCAATAGCTTTGAAAAGATGTGGATTTCGAAGGGGTAGTTCAACTAGTTCCCTAATTTGTGCCATTTGTTTCTAGAGACCACCAATATCATCATAACCAAATTCATTCAATTTGTATTCATCTTCTCGTCGTATTGGATCTCCTTCACAAAAAAAATCAATGGCCAGAGAAACAATACAATATTCACCAGGATCTGTCTCCACGATTTTAAATTCTATCCTACACATCCCCCCTTGCATAAGAAAGAGGCCCCCTTCTCTCAGAAGGAGATAGGATTCCATGAAGTAAGTTATAGGTATGATAATAAAACAATTAGTTTTATGCGGTATGATAGTAAAATAGTTAGTGTTATGTGGGCATTCACATACATAAGTAGGCACTAAAAAATAGTACTCATGTTTCAAGTAGGCATCAAACCAGTCACTCGTAAGACCCTTGATAGTGTCATATATAGGAAGAATATGGACATGCTTCCCATACTTGAAATATGGGCACTGATGAACAGAGACCACATCCCCAAACCTTACTCTCATATTTGATGTAACAACTCTATTCATTTTGATTAATTTATTGCATGCTTTGCACAGCTATCATTTCCCTCAACTATGCAAATTATATCCTTTCTCTTCTTACCCTGCACATGCCATTTAAATAGTGTTAAGAAAATGGAGAGAAATCAAGGCCCTCAACAATGCAAATTCTATCCTAATTTCTCTTCTTACCCTACACGTGTCATTTCAATAGTGTTAAACAAATGGATAAAATTCAAGATCCGCTACAAAAACTCAAGCTCAAATGCAAGCATGGAAACCAAAAAGGGTAGAGTGAAGAACCTTAAGGACTGTATCATGCCTGAATAGCTACAACGTTTCCATTGTTTTAGGATTAAGGGATATCATTAAATTCTCATCGTTAACAGATTCATCCACAACTAGGCGACTAGGATCCTTCTTATGCTCAAGTATCACTACTACATATGGCTCAAAAGTCCCACGACAATTTGTCACAAATAAGTTAAAATTGATTTTTTCGTTGAAAACAGTTTAACATTTTGGAAAAAAATGAAAATGTCCCTAACGAGCATTGTTATTGCGATGCATAGTACATAACATTGCTATAGAGACAAAATTTTGTCTGTATAGCAACGAACAACTTGGGATTTCCTTCCTTAACCGCCTCCATGTAATTATAAGAAACCTCCCTTTTCAAAAGATTAATTGATACACAAACTAGGGTAGAGTTCTCAACATTTAACACCCTCCCAATGAATCAATAAAGTCACACATAGGGGATTGATGTTTGTCACTAAATCCAAATAACCCAATAAGGAAATCCCCCCCCAATCACATGAATGTACAACATATATAGTTAAGAATTACCCAAACATAATATTTATTTTGGGACTAGAAGGAAATTTGAGCGGGGGTAGCTTATGTAAAATCATACCTTTGTTTGATGTTTTAATTCCTTGATCTAGTGAAGCTTCCACTTTTAATGGCCCAAGAGGAAAGCTTCTGCATCATCTCACTGGGATATTCAAGTGATTGCATAGTCTCTTAAACCCCCTTGGACTCAACATCCATCTAAACTAAAGCTACATATTTCAACAAAGTATAATTATCTTTCATACCCACAAACTTAGTCGGAATTTATTCCATCCCATAATTTCCACCCCTCCCATCCTTCGAAGCTTTTGACAACTTATGGACACAAATATTATTCCTAAAAGCTAGATTACAATCCATACCTAGAGGTCCATATTTGTGGCATCATATACATCATAAATAAATGCCTATGTAGTCGAGAGTCATAAAAGGAGTGTGATCCATTCTTCAAGGCCATAGTCTTTGATAGACCTCCCTAAGATCCAACCCTACCAAAATGTGAGCCACCACCATGGATACAGAAGCACAAAAAGTCATCTTAGCTTCATAGAAATGACCAAGGGAATTACATATCTCTATAAAAACATCACGATACTATAAATCTATAGGAAGTCTTGGCATTTTAACCCACATAAGCGTAATGTCAATATTTTTCATATTGTGTGTCCAAAAAGGAGTCCACCTTTTTAATGTCAAGAGGTTGAGTCCCACTTCCATTGAGATGCTAGAACTTTCTCCACATCTAGTCCATAATGAAAAGTGAAATCCAACCTATCTCTATCAAGGGCATAAAATTATAGTGAGTACCCTACCAAAGGCATCCGGTTGGAGAGAATATTCTCCTCGAGGTTGTTCTTCTCCATGTGCCTTCCTTGGAAACACTGAACCACAATTTTCTCTACCATTCCAATGACCTTGTTCATTTTAACTTCTTCCCTAAGAACCAAGTTAACTATAGTGCCCTTTTTCTTTATTGCCTTTTTTTATTATTGAGACTACCCTAGCTTCAACACCTTGAGATATGATCACCTTTAACACTTAAGTAGACTATATCCCATAGATCTCATCATCCTTATAGAATATCATTGCACCTTGAAATCCATAAAGTTTTAGGTCTAAGGAATTTCCAATAAATTTAGAACCGAGGCCTTAACTCTCATCACTCAACAATTCCTTTTGTGCAAAATTTAGTGGGTTTTAGAGGATACAAGAGAGAAGAAGGCTCGATAAATGAGACCCTCCCATAACTAAGTATTCATAAAGAAGCTTCCAATGCCTTGCAAATACTCCTTGTAGTTTATCCTTCTTCCTTGGTTTCTTAGATGGAGGGGCTAACCCTTGGGTGTTAATAAGATGCGTGTGTTTATAAATGCATGAATTGAACTTTTTGTTTTTTTATTTTATAAATAGAGTGTTATACTTAAATTTAATAGAAGTATCACTAGGGCTAGAATTTATCTTGATAGGTGCTTGTGATATATATTTTTCTATGTGAGATTGTTTAGACCGCCTCCTTTGGAGGTTTTGCAACTTGAGAAATTGCAATGTATGTGTTGGTAGATGATTTATGATAAGTTAGAAAAACTAAACCAAAACAATTGTAAAAATATGAACTCTTCAAGGAAAAATATGCATTGAAAATCCGATATTTGAATGTTAAAATTCATTCATATTTCTTAATAGGATGATAAATTTGTAATAGAAATAATGAAAATTTCCCTCTTACTTCGTTTTCGAACATTCACCACTTTCCGAAAAAAAATCATTGGATCTTCCACTATAAAAGGCAAATATGCATTAGAGGAAATTTCAACTCAAAATGGACCTCCTAAAAAAAATTAATAAAATAATAGATAAAATAATAAAATAATATTTATTAATTTTGGAGGAAGAAAAGAAAAAAACTACTTTTTGTTTGTATTTTTGACATATCTTCCCATGTTTTTACTCAAATTTTGATCAGGAGAGCTCATTGGATGCAAGATTTAATTCCTCATCCAACGAGTATCCACTCGGCATACTTTTTACGGACCCCTCTACCCCAAAAATGAGAAATACCTGAAAAAACATGATGATGATGTCGTCATCATGTTTTTTAGGTATTTCTCGTTTTTGGGGTAGCGAGGTCCATCAAAAGTATGCTGAGTGGGTACTTGTTGCATGCAAAATTTAATTCCGCATACAACGAGCTTTCTCGATTCGAAATTTGAGTAAAAACACGAGGAGATATGTCGAAAATACAAACAAAAAAGTAGTTTTTTTTATGATACCTATCCCCAAATTTATATTAAAAAAGTGTTTAAGACCTATATGGTATTTCAAATTTAAAGCAATTTCATTGGCTAACACAAAATGACATGGAATTTGAATTAGAGTTAAAAGGCCCATTTTGAGTTGAAATTTCCTCTAATGTGACTTCGAAAATACCAGCCTGCAATCACTACACCCTAGTGGAAGTTTATAAAAGAAGGTGATCCAGAAATTTAAATAGCGGGAGTCTCCGCCTTTCTGCTTCTAGTGATTTTAAATAAACACACTTAGAAGAAGGAAAGGGGCAAAAAAATCGGGATGACATCTCCATTTGAATTTTGGCCTAGGGTTTCTCGCTTTTCCTTATCATAGTCTATTTGTTCGCCTGCAAGAACGTCCTCGGGTTCAAACTTGTGACCTCAATATAGGTATATTTATGTAGCCATTAGACAATGCCTGTTATTTTTAAGGAACTTTAAGATTATATTTTGTTTAGATATTGGTCAAATTCATCATAACCGGTGAAAAATGCTTACATTGCAGCAATCCTGTTCATATTTACATTCTTCTTGGGTTCAATCTGAATTAATATGATACCCTATAATCCACTAGGTCAAAACAAAATTTTATGATCTAGAGAATCTAGTGACCAACAATAGAAAAATTCTTCTTGCAAGTCTTTATGCTAAGAAAATGGAAACATGTTCTTTCCTATCTATTTTTAAAAGGAAAAATGTTGTAACTTGCAAGAATGTACAATGTAGGTGAAGTGAGCAATAACATGGTACATAAAGATAGACCAACTGACAACAGACCTAGTCCATAAAGATATATCAAATAAAAGCATTGAGAGCATATCTTGATATTGATATATTAGAGTTCAAGAGTATATCTTGACATAAAGATAGATCATACCTCGATAAGAATAGGGTTTAAGTTTATAGCCATTAAGTGTTTAAGTGTTTAGGGTTTTTAAAGTTTTTCATTAAAAAATATTTTTTAGGGATCAATGGGTTATAGAAGCACTAGAAGTTGCAAGATCTATTTAGAAATTTCAGGAATTGTTTGATATATCATAAGATCTATTTGAAAATTTCAAGAATGTTTTGATTTTTCATATGATCTATACCAAGAATGTTTTGATTTTTCATAGGATCCATTTCATGAAACCAGGATACGTTACGAAGAATTCGTTTTCATGGTGGATCCTAGGTGGATCCGATCCAGATAGGTATTGGATCCATGGATCCTAGGGTGGTGGATCTGGTAACACAACCCAAAACCCAATGTAGATTTCTTATTGTAATGGTACATATTATTTTGTATGGTGGTCCTCAAAACCTTGGGGTATTACAATACTATAGGGGGAATGATCACTTTAAGAGGTATAGGGGAATGAGGGCATCCCTGCAAAGAGAAACATTGTGAACTCTACTACGGATGCTTGCTTAGATGCGCGATCAGACGCTACTAGTGATACATTTTCTCATGGTCCTGATGCTACAGGTGCTAACCAACTGGATCAATTGGTTATTTAACTACTGTAGTTGTTGGGTCTTCAATTGGTATAGATGTTGGCTCTATTGCTTCTATTTCCTCTCTAGCTTACAAAGCTACCTTTGCCTATGCTTTCTTTGCCACTTTTTATGCTTACTCTAAAAGTGTCAGGAAGCTACCCTAGAGCTAAAGACCTCATTAAAAAAAAACTACAGGAAGACTCATGTATATTGGAAGGATTTGTACGATCAAGCCCCATTCCTTGGAAATGTAGTTTCCTTATTATCCTATTTAGTGATCCAGATCTAATTATATTCAAAGAAGCCATCCTTAAAGGATCAAGCTCCATGCCTTTCCACTTTATAGGGCTATTTCTTTCCTTTCCTGCATATTATTTTAGGGTCGTTACTGACTGCCTGGTAGTGCATAAATTCGTGGTGCATGAAATGCATAAATTTGGAACACAGGCAGGTGCGCTAAATATGGGCACATCGGTGGAGATCAGTCATCGGTATAATCCTCTCATTTGCCATTTTAGAATAGCACAACCTACATTGAAGCAGGTCAAAGATCCAAATGAGTAAGTTATGCATCACCTATACAGAGACAAATGTTGAAGAAGCAACACCAATAGCAAAGGCTAGTTAGTCATAAGCAGGTTACACGGTTCCAGTTTCAGGTGGAGATCCAGATCCAGATCGAGATTATTTTAAGTTTATAACTAATGTGTTTATATTGATGAACCATCTTAGTTAAGTTATAGTGCATATAATCTGACAGTAATATCTCTAGTTCTTAGTTGAGAACAACGAGTTGGAGACGCATATCCTTTGGAAAGACTACCAAACAAAACAATTGCAAACAATGTAAAACTCTTTCATCATATTCAGTTATTACAAGATTTTTTTTCTCCAAAGAATATAGTGACAGGAAAAGTTCTGCAACCTTTCCAAAGAACATAGTGACATGACGCATTCTACAACATAGATAGTAGGCCAGCTAGAAAGGATGGACGGAGATGAAATAAGGCCGAGGGAAGCAAGATCAGTCCTAAAGAGGAAAGTTTGATTATTAAACTTCATCACTGTCGGGGAAACAGGTATATATTGTATATATATCCATCATAAGATGCATTATATACACTGGGTCATATATATGTCTGTCTATATTTATGCTGATTATTTAAATGGCCACAGGGTCTCGCATCCCACAGAATTTACCAGGAAGGACAGACAACGAAATCAATAATTTCTAGAGAACTCGTATGAAGGGAAAATTGAAGGTACAAGCTGAGAAGGACATCGATGGCGTCGATGCAAACAATGCCATATATTTTGAACATTCAATGGGATCTTACAGATTCCCAGTTACTTCATCTCAAATACCATCTGAGCTAGATAGTGTAGAGCCTTCTAGTAGCAAAATATAGAGGACATAACGGTTCACACAAACATAACCCCAGGTCTGCAAGATAATATTTACCCCTAGGTAATTCCGAGTAGCGAAGGAAATTCTGAATATGTATTGCAAGCCAGAAAAGTTCATGGTCATTCAAAAACTAATGATGATGGGCAAGTAGGGGAAGCTATGGAAGAATCAGAAGGATCAGACAACCTATTTGAGAACGGTAGGTTACCATACACATTTTCTGGAAATCAGGGGAGAGGGGAAGCCGCATGCAATGTTCAATGAATGAGATGAGCCTTGAATGGATGAAGAGAGGGCATACAAGATTGGCCTTGCAAACTGGAGACAATATAGCCTCGCCTATGCAAAATATAGCCTCGCTGGTAAGGTTGATATCTGTTGACAAGCAACTCATTTTATTTTGCTTACTGTGTTTTGTTTAGTTTTGGAAAATTAATGATGAAAATGATCAAGTATTAGAGTGAAGAATGAATATCTTGCATGTGGATCATTTTTGCATTCATAGTGACTTATGAGAATCCTATACATTGGGTATTTGTCCCTGCATTAACTTGTCAATGTCTTTTTGTTAGAACTTAAAACTTCTTATATAGATGTGGATACTATTAAAAGCATTTTCAAAATATCTCTTTGGCTGAAACCACATGAAATGACTTGCTTGAATAGGCTAGATAGCCCACAAGGAAAATAACGTGTCTCTTGAGACTCAACCTTATATAATAATATTTGAATATCGTTGTTTTAGTTTCATATTAAAACTTAGGATTAGACTTCCGAGAACAAACATGAATAGTTTCAAAACATGAAATTGACAAAAATAGAAGGGATGTATACCATAGGTTCTAAAAAAATCCTTTGTAGCAATATGGACATAAAAAATATTTGTGTAATTTCTATTTAGCATAGTTTGAACACAATTACATCCGAAGACTGTAATTCTAAAATATGTCAACATAGTGAGGTCAATAGTGACATGGTAAAAAAGGATTACATTTCAACATGTAAAATCTTCATGGAACCACCTCACACCATCCATGAGGGTTGCCACTATGTATTTCAAGCAAATAGGCACATAAAACAAAGCCCCATTGTAAGAATATAAAATAATCAATAGGTATCAAATTTTACAAAACCCAGTAATTCCCCAGGGCCCACACAAACACAACTTCGAAGTACCTTCAATATGAATCCTTTGCTTGGATATTTATGTACCAAAATTATTGATGACCTCAGCCATTTCAAAATGCACCAAAATACTGTCAACTTTTTCCATTTATTCATCTTGAAATATACCTTCCAGCAACAAGGCGGAAGCACAAAAAATTATGTCTTCAAGTATCAATGAGGCAACTTGCATCATTCCGCCAGAGATATTGTCCTGCCCAGAAAACAATTTTAGAAGAGTCTTTTGCTTGAAGTCCTCCATTTCTTCCTTAGAGAATCCTCCTTATTAGGTTATGCAATCCATGACAAAAACTTAAAAGTAATAATCACAAGGCCTGTTTGAAGATATGTGAGTTGTAAAAGATATGTGTATTTTGGTGGGTGCCTTTGGGCCATTGGTTTTGGAAGCGACATCTACATCATTCTGTAGAAGTGCTTTTACTTTCTTTTTCTCAATGTTTCCAGATTGGATTGTATCTGCAATGTATTGAAGGACTTGCAAAAGTGGTCCTTGCATAAATAAATCAAATAAAAGAACATTAAGTAGACTAGACACATTGCAGCTGTAGAGCCCGAACTGGGTCTCTTTTAACTTTTATTTACAGTCAGAAAATTCACTTTATATATACAGTTTGAAAATCTATAAATCTTTTTTATCTACTTCTAACAATTTACTGTTAACTGTGTAGGTAGCAAAGATAATCACAGCATATAAACTTTTGAAATTTAATTAATAGAATTTGCCATAATAATGCTGGAAAACACCTGTAGGTAGCTAGTAGGTCCACCTTTGTTGTTGCCCTTGTTTGCCATTTTTCCTTGCTTTTCCTGCAGCCAAAAGTCCTTCCCAAGTTCTGAAACTCAACCAGTCCAAACCAGTCTTGCCACCCTGCCAACTCGCGAGGTCTCGCCGACCACCCCGCTCCAAAGGTACCCCTTTGGACCCCCGAGCCCAAACCGAGTACAAGCCCTAAGCTATTGTATCCTCTCAAAAAAAACAATCTCCAACAAAAACCTCTCCAACAAAACCCCTTCTTTGCAACTCTGCTCTCCCAACCTCTGCTCTCCTCCCAATTTCTCCCAAAATCCTAAGGTAAAAAAAAAAGATCCCCTTCTCCTCCCTCCTTTCTCCCTCTTATCCCCATGTTTGCCGACCTTTCCTCCCCATTACTACCCCTATCTTCATCATAAATTTTTCCACCCCCTTCCATCTACCATGTAAGTCCTCGAGCCCTCAACTTGGACTTGGACTCATTTAATTATTTAAATTAATATTAAAAGGTGTTGGTTGGGGTCACTTCTCAGCTGAAATTTCTAATTCAATTAATTTTAATCCTTTGATTTAAGATAATAATTTTAAACATATCCTTACTCTTATTTCAATATTTGACCATTTAATTAATAAATAATAAATGTTATATATATTATATAGTTTAAATTTGCACGCTTCACCAATTTAATTTAATTAACAGTAATTGTCAATTGGTTAATTACGCTTACCTAATCATTTAATTAATGATTTCTATTATTTATAATATGTAAATTCCCTTTAATTATAAATTCACTAATTCAATTTATCAATTATGAACAATAATCCTATCAATGTGTAATCATATTAATTAAATAAAATTCACTATGATTTAATCGACTCATATACCTATTTCCATTCTAATTACACCTTAGTTTGTAATTAGCTAATTAAAAATCATTACTAAAGATAAGCATAGTCTTGTTAAAATTAATTAACATTATTAACACATAATTAATTTAAGGGATCAAGTTACTATCAACTTATTTAACCTTATAGTTACATTTCAACCCTTAGTCTTGGCTAATTAACTCATTAACAATCAATCAAGCATTCTAATCAATTGCATTAGTCACTACCTAGGTTAACCATTGCTTTGTTTATTATTCAACCATAATTAATTATTAATGGACAATAATTAGCCATTAATCAACATTATTAACCCTAATCATCATTATTAACTTAATCGACATTATTAACATTGATCAACAATAGTTAATTACTAAACAACAGTAATTAATATTAAGCGACACTAATTGACATTATTACTCAACAATATTTCATGTAATTCATAATATGTAGGCGAGTTATGTAAGCATAGCTACTGCTTACATTCCTCACGTAAGTACACTAAAAGTAATAATTCACATACATCAATCATAATCAACGAACTTATTATTTACCGACACATGTTTTAGCATAGTTTACAAGGTATGATCCATTAGCTTACTAAAATCCATGTTACGACAATTCATACATCACTGATTTACGACACATACTAACCCAGGGTTTTTCACACCTACAGTTAGATATTGTTTTCACCCCTACTTCACACCACATCTATCTACCTACATCATTACTAACTTCCACATCCTATCCTGTCCTCTGCTGGACTACCCTGGAATGTCAAGTCATGACCGGTTCTAGCTAGAACCCGTAAGCGGAAGTGTCGACCACATCGACCAAGCTTCCCCAGCAAGCAACCACCAGTCATCATCACACACCTTGGGGAGCGCGCCGTAGCACAGCCCTCCCATGACTCTGGGTTTCGAGGATAAACGGTGGGTAAAGCCTCCATCCCCCTTAATGGAACAAGGGACTATGTCTACTCGACATAACAACAGCGTTGCACTTGTACTCGGTCTGTCATCGTATAACCAATCTGGGCGGTTAAGTTTCCTGGAACTCTACCCCACCCATGTCATAACATACATCATAATAAACAACATAATAACCATACGAAAGTAAATAATGCATCATTCGCATACCATTTTATCTTTAGAAGTCCATGTCCTCGAGGTCCTCCCACCTCGTAGGATCCAGCTATCACTTAGCCGTTTCAACCTGTAAGTCAGTCCTCGACATACAATATAGGATATCGTGCATAATCCTCGATATGTACACATTTATCTCATCATAACATGACAACAATAAACTCATTCATTCGCCATGCACCTGGCATAACATTCATTATTTCAACATATATCTGTAACGGTATCCACGTACCCATCATTCAGTAATCTCCATACATTTGACATAATTAACACATGATACATATCTAAACATGACTACCGACCATAATACTATCATCACACACACACATATATATATCGGCAAAATAATAGAACCATATGTTCACAGTGTCGTCAAACCGACGAGGTCTCACAATCTAACAAATACAACATATAATAGTAGTTCAGGTAGAAATGTCAAAACGGGGTGTTACATACACCCACCCTTCAAGGAACTTCGTCCTGAATTTATGATCAAAATAATGTGGGATAATCGCGACGCATAGTCTCTGCGTCCCCCCAGGTAGCAGACCCCGGGCTATATCGTTCCCACTGGACCTTAACTTGGTCCACGAAACGGTGCCTCAACTGTTTAACCCTGTGGTCCAATATAAGTAATGGTTCGACCCTGATGGTTCCCTCATCCAAAACCTGCAGTTCCTTCCAATTTATTTTATGTGACTCATCAGCTACATAATGTCATAAAACAGATACATGAAAAACATTATGAGTTTTGTGCAAATGGGGTGGCAGCACAAGACGATACGCGACAGGTCCAACCTTTTCTAAAATTTCAAAGGGTCCTATAAATCGTGGTGACAACTTTGTCCCTTTCCCAAACCTGATGGTACTTTTGCTAGGCCTGATGCGGACGAACACTGCATCACCAACCTTATAGATTCGGTCAACCCTATGAGCATCGGCATAACTCTTCTGTCTATCCTGTGCTTCCTTTAACTACTGTATAATCTGAACAACCTGTTCTTCCATCTCCTAAATCAACTCAGGTCCTATAATTACTCGATCCTCTAACCTTTCCCAACTCAATGGTGTCCTGCATGGCCTTCCATATAAAGCTTCATATGGAGGCATCCCGATTGAGCTATCGTAACTGAACATTGTTGTAAGCAAACTCCACCAAAGGTAAGTGCTTTTCCCAATGAGTTTGTTGATCCATGACATACATTCTAAGCATGTCCTCCATCACCTGATTCACTCTTTCTATTTTCCCATCTGTCTCTGGATGGTAAGCAGTTCTTAGGTTCAACTGAGTACCCAACGACGACTGCAAACTCGTCCAAAACCTGGATGTAAACCTGGAATCTCTATCCGATATAATCTTCTTGGGAAACCCATGGAGACGAACAACTTCATTTATGAATGCACGTGTTACATCCGTGACATCATAGGTCTCCTTAACTGGAATGAAGTGAGCAGTTTTGGTCAGTTTGTCAACGATGACCATAATGGAATCATGCCTATGAGAGGTAAGAGGCAATCCCACCACGAAGTCCATGGAGATAACCTCCCACTTCGACATAGGAATGTCATGCTGCTGTAACAGTCTTGCCGGGTGGTGATGATGAGCTTTTATCTGCTGACACTCAAGGCACCTAGTGACAAATTTGACCACTTCGCTTTTCATCCTTGCCCAAAAGAAGAGTTGCTTCATGTCTGCATACATCTTCTTTACACCCGGGTGTACACAATACACTGCTCTATGGGCCTCCTTAAGGATAGTCTCTCTAATATCTCCCTCCTCAGGAATGTACATCCTCCCTTGATACCGTAGCAAACCATCGGCTTCC
>LPNX010165579.1:0-36832 GCA_001517045.1 Pseudotsuga menziesii
TCGATTCCATATATATATATATATATATATGTTCTTGGTGTATGAGTTTAGCATTATGAGAAAAAAAGTATTTCCATGTTAACATCACTATTTGTAAACGATTTAGGAAATCCTCAATTTTTAAATAATAGTGCAAAAGTGATGATAACCAAGTGCTGTTAATATTTGTGTTGCCCCCACATTAGCATTACTATTTATAAAGAATTTAGGAAATCCTCAATTTTAAAATACTGGTGCACAAGTGGTGATAATGTGGGGATATGTAAGTGGTGCTAATATTTGTGGTGTAAAAGTGATGTTTAGAAGAAGAAAAAAAGATTTTGGTGCTAAATGAATATGTGGGATTCCATGTTGTATGATACAAATAACGAAAATCAATCCCAGATGGACTGAGATTTTACGATACAAAACACAAAAACCATTCCAACATGATTAAGACTTTCTAGTACAAAAACAATATAAATAGAGATAGGAGTTGATTATAAGGTGGTGGTGGTTGTTGTTATTATTATTAATATTATTGTAAATATAAATATTTTTTCCATTTTATTACAAAACCTTAATATAATTACTAAAACATTTTTTATACTAATATTTCTTTAATAAATACATCCATGCAGCTAACATAATAATATTAATTTCATTGAATAAGTTTCCATAAAGTTAGTCATGTTAATCCGTACATGATCAAAATTCAATCATTCAAAAAAATCATAATGTTATTTTGATTTATTTACAATCAATAAACACAAATAAGTAACTCTCAAAATTATAATTTAAATGTTTATTAGATGAATTTATTCATCATATTAATTATGTAATATTAAAATTAATATAACTAAAAGAAACTTATGCTTATCTTTGAGATTTTTTTTAAAATATGCAAGAGAGAAAATTAATAATATTTTTTTCATGATTTATTATATTATAAAATGAAAAACTAGTTATTCATTTTATTATTATTATTTGCATATTTCTTTTTAAATATGCAAGAGAAAAAAATAATAATAAAATTTGTCATGATTTATTTTATTGTGAAATGGAAAACTAGTGTTTATCTTTTTACTATTATTTGCATAGCAAAATCATAAAAAAAAATTCTTAATGTGGAAAAATAGAATAATGGTTTGTAATTGAAAAATTAAAATCAAAGACAAACACATATACATATAATTAAATATAAATAATTATAACTAATAATTTTAAAATTTTTCTTAATATCATTTAAATTTAAATTAAGATTCCTTTCATGAATATTTGAGATATATGTGAGCCTTTTACTCATCTTTCACATCAACACTATTAATTAGCAATCCAAAGTATATACATATGATGCACATAAGGACATAGTTATGATAAAATAACAGAATGTGACTTTAGTCTAGCTGCGACCTATGTAAGGTAATATAAACTCATACGACTTTAAAGATATGTTATGTCTCCATCCATTGGACATTACGACTTTTTGTGACAATTTTTATGATGCCTCTTATTGATATGTGTACTTCTTTTGTCTTCACGTTTTTTTGAAAGAAACGTCAGATTATTCTTTGTCAGTTAAACTTACAACCTTTATTTGATAAATATCTAATTGAGCAAATAAATGACTTATTACGACAACATTATTATGTGCCTTATAGTTATGTCAACACTCCCTTTCTTGGAATATCATATTTATTTTATGTCAATTACAGTTGATATTCTTGATGTTTAAGTTCTTCTCTGTATGTCGCCTGACCCTACTCGGTTGCTAGGGAAACAAATGGGTTACACTGTCGTACTTAGCATTCATGGCTAACACAGACCTTTGTATCCTTATGCAGGTGTGGAATTTAAATAGGATTGTCTTGAGGTGAGAATTCACCAAAGGTCTAGCGAAAAGTATAAGGGCTTAACTAAGCCTAAGGGGGAACCACACTTATTCTATGATATGGCACCAAAGCATAACCTAAAACTTTGTCCTCGAGCTATGATCTCAACAGTTCCGAAACTGTATTGTTGGATAAAATATTTGAATTTTAAATGTGGCATAGTACTATTCATGTGATGAGTTTTAAGACCTCCAACTGGAAGCAACAAAAGTCATTTTGAAACCCTAGGATTTAATGGCCCTCTTCCCGAAAATCAATGTGTCTGCATTGAAGAACAATTTTTCTCTGCACTAAGGTTTATTGTTCAAAGTCTATGTAGTGGTGGTCGAGGAGCTGAGGCTCTCGGCCCTCGACACCATTCAATCCTATGTTCTCACGGAATCCGTGGTGCTGCTGAAGGTATTATCGTCGTTTCCATTCCTGCCTCTATGCAACACCGTGGGGTAAGATCCTTCTAGCTTTGGTTAAACTCTTTAATGATTTAAGTTTCATTTCATCAAACCTTTTTCGCTTCATATGTTTGACCTCTGTAAAAATCCTGTGCGGGAGTTTTGAAAGGGTTGCGGCTCCTGAGATACGAGAGGCCATTGCGTTGGAAGGAAAATTCGACTCTAGTAAGACCTGTCACTCTATTCTCTCATGGCTTCATGGATTGACCTGCATTCTCATGGAATGGATTCTTTTTACCATGCTTCCTTATCGTTAATCGGTAATTTTTCTTGGTTCTGCCCTTGAGGCATTTCAGGATGTAATGTGTTTATAATTATGACTGAATTTTGGATATTTTTAAGGAGTGTTTGAATTGTCATTATGAATGTCGCTCCAGCTCTTTGTAAATGTGTGGTTTTCTTTTAACAACACTCCCATAAGGGTTTAATGTTGTGTTTACACAGTTGATACATTTTTATACAAACTGTCTTTGCTTTCGACTCTGTAGATTTTGTTTTACTAGTAAGAGTTCTCTTGAAGGACAAACGGACGGTTGTATTATCTCCAACGTTAAATTATGGCAGTAGTTTGATAATATGAAGTTAAGGCCGTGAGACTATTTACTCTGTTTATAAATATGTTGTATTTTGTTTTGTTCCAAAGAGCGATGCTCTGTCGAGGAAACTTAGTAATGATTTTATTCGGTTCCATAAGATGACTGTTGATCAACTATCGTTTGCTTGGTTATCAACCTATTGAATGTATACCTGCTTTAAGAGATTCGAACCCTATATCTACTAAATTTATATTTTGGAACTACAGATAAGTAAATTTCTATTTCTATTTAATTAAGTCAGACAACCTCGACATATTTCGATCTGGAAAACTAAAATTTGTACTTTTTACTAAAAGTTTGAGACAGTGTGTAATGTCCTCCTCCAATTAGGCCTTGAGGCCCAAAACCGCTAACCTATGTGATTCCTGTGGGTTCGAGCGGTTACTGATAGTTAGGGAATCAGCTAAGGATTGATGCCATCCATAGAAGATCTAGGGCATCATCATTAGGTCAAGAAGGGCCACTGGGGCCAAAGGCCACCTTTGTGCATGCCATCCCAGCATTATTTGATGATGCATGCACTCTTTAAGTCTCCATCCGCATGCATGCAAGTCAACGACAAATTAGAAGATAAAGTGACCTAATTAGGTCAAAGATTAGGGTTTTCGCAGTTGAACATTATAAATAAGGATAAAGCAAAAGGAGACTTCACTTTTGGATTATTATTATTTTGGGAGCTCTTAGATAGAAGCACAGCGTGCTGCACAACAGTTGGGGTTGGAGACAGAGTCTTCAGCTAACGGGATTTTGGCAGTGAAACATCTGTCCTAGTCTTATTCAGGGTAAGCCATATAGGTTCACCACTTGTCTTCATTCATTCATTTATGAGTTATCCAGTATATGGTATAGGTCGCTGTAGGGACACATGTGCAGCCGTAAGAGGGGGTTTTCAGCTAGAAATCCCTAATCAGTTGTTAGGCCATCTGATCTCGGTTTTACTCCGAAACTTAGGCACCATTCTCATCATCAGCATCATACTCTGGCACCCGGTGATTATCAGATCCATCCGTGCTCATCCGGAACAGTTATCATCAGTTTCAGGATTCCAGGGGCGTGAGCAGCCATCTCTCAGAAGCAAGTCACTATCCTGCCTAGAGGTCTCAGAAATCTCGCATGTACCAGGCATTCTCTCTGGCACGGGAAGGATACTAGCCCTGCAAATCGACAGCTTCATCGGACACCTCCTTCACTAAAAGCGTCACCCTTTTCTGACTGGGGTTCTTGCTGCTGGGGGTTCACCGGAAGCAAAAGAGATCTGCCCATCTCTGATCCAGTTCTCGGTGCTTGCATACTTTCTCTGAAGCAGTTTTGCCGACTTATCAGTGGTAAGTGTTCATTCTATCTCACAAACGCTAACCCTATTTTTTCCTGTAAAATAGGGATTTTTGCATGGAAGTTTGCATGCCCAGTTGTATCAGCCTATTTGCTTAGAAATAGAAAATATCAGGATTTGGGATATTTCAGTGGTATCAGAGCTGTTTTCTTGGCTAGCTGTGGGCTTAAGAAATGAAAAGTAGATGAATACAGAAGGAGATCCTTTTGTAAATTATAGGAGGAGGAAGAGTAGATACACAGAGGAATTTGAAGATATCCAACTAGAAGATACCAATTCAGACATGGAACAAACAGGTATACATTCAGATAGGGGAAAAGGAACGGGAGAAGAAGAGGATCAGATGGATTTTTGCAGGTTGGTCTCTGAATTGCAAGACTTAGCCAAAGGACAAAAAGATGTGCTCAATGCAATCAACACATTATCAGCGAAACCAGAAACAGGTCTCAATAGTACACCTCCCTCACCAGTAGATCGGGGATTTACAAGTAGCAGTGGAAAGGTAGCTTACACTAACATTCAAAATACTCCACATATATACAGCAGACCTTCTATTAGGCCTACCATGCCTCACTTCTTGGCAGATACAGTAGGGGGCCCGGTCATGCAGGTAGAACCTAGCGAGCCTTTTGGGGCTTATCTACAGGAGTATAGAGACTTAGGGGATGAGTTTCATGCTGCCATGTCTTTTTCAGATTTCTGCAACATGAAGAGCAGGAACAGGCCCAGGAATTTCAACAAGGGTTTCAATCACAACTATGAGTTGCAGAAGACCTTGGGCAGGTTGACCATCCCAAACTTTGATGGGACTCGCGGAGGATGAGCGAGGATATGGGTTCAAAATTTGGATACCTATTTCCAACTCAACCCCATGACAGAGACAGACGCCATTAAATTGGCTACACTTCACCTAGACGGAGAAGCTCACGAGTGGTGGTACCACGAATTGGTGACATTGGGCCACAACACCATACATACCTACGGTGAGTTCACTCAGAAGCTCATAGAGAGGATTGATAGGAAAGATCCAGAGATACATTTCAGGGAGTTGGCTCAACTCAAACAGACCGGAAGTGCAGAAGCTTTCATATCAAAATTTCAGAGGCTAGCCGTTATGGTAATAGATGTGTCAAAGAGCAGATTGACCATGTTATTCACTGAGGCCCTCACAGAGCCACTATGGGGATGGGTGAAATCCTACAAACCCCTCACTCTGCAGGATGCCATTAGCAGGGCAAGAGATCTACAGGATTCAGTCCCCAAAAACAAATTCCCACTGAAAACCAATTTTCCTATTAGGGACAAGGACAGGAAACCTTTCCAACATGATGTGCCCAAGAAAACTTGGTTAGACGAGGACACTAGGAAAGACTTGAGAAGGAAGAAGCTATGCTTCACCTGCCAGGAACCATGGGTACCAGGACATAGGCGTGCCGGGAAGGCGAAGGCTCACTACATTGAGGTGTATTCAGACAGTGATGAGGACGACTATGAGTAAGAGGCCACAGAAGAGGAATCACACCAGGGTGATACACCAGAGGGAGTTATTGCTACATTATCTGGAGTACCAAGATTCCATACTCTTAGGGTCAGGGGAGTAGTACAGGGTCACAGAGTAGGAGTATTGATTGATGGGGGAGCTACCCACAATTTCATTGACTCCGCTTGGGTAGCCAAGAGAGGTATTCAGACCGAGAAGTTCAAAGGATTCACTGTAGCAGTAGCCAGGAACTTCAGCATGGAGTGCAACTACTGGATCCCAAAATTGAATGTTGCCATAGGTAACTATCAGATGACAGACTCTTTCTATGTAGTGGATGTAGCAGACACTCATGTGGTATTGGGTGTTCAGTGGCTTTATTCTATAGGGAAATACACTACATAATACAGGGCAATGGAAATGGAGTTCCAGGGGCCAGATGGCAAACAGGTAGTTTTGAGGGGCATGAACACTTATCCCCCAAAACCAGTCTCGTCACAGAGAATGGAGGAAGTACTCTGATAGGATGATATAGAATGGGATGCATAATGTTTGGTCACCTTCAGGAAACCCCCAGAGACCAGCACACAACACCCAAGTGACATTCAAGCCTTGCTACAGAAACATGAAAAGGTTTTTCGGGACCTTCCATCAGGTAGACCACTAGACCGAGGTTTTGAACACATCATCGAGCTAGAGGAGGGAACATAAGCAGTCATCACCACTCCTTACCGGCATCCCAAAAGGTACAAGGATGAGATTGAGAAAACCATCAATGAATTACTGGATCTTGGATATATTTGGCCCAGTTCTAGCCCCTTTGCATCCTCAGTAGTACTGGTCAATAAGAAGGATGGTACACCGCGAATGTGCATCGATTATCGAGCACTTAACAAAAATACCATCAAGAATAGGTATCCCATTCCCAAAATTGATGAACTCATGGATGAGCTTTGGGGAGCTCAATACTTCTCCAAGATCGATCTTCGCTCGGGGTACCATCAGATCAGGGTAAGGGACCAGGACATCTCCAAAATAGATTTTCGTTGTCACTATGGTCACTATGAGTTTTTGGTCATGCCCTTCGTACTTACCAATGCTATGGCCACTTTTTAGTCATGCATGAACCACACCTTTAGAGCACAGCTACGTAAGTTTTTGCTCGTATTCTTTGATGACATCCTGATTTACAACAAAACCTGGGAAGAGCATCTGAAACAAATGGACGAAGCATTGAGTATTTTAGAAGAGCATTCGCTTTATGAAAAAATGTCCAAGTGTGAGTTTGGCATGAAGAAAATGCTGTACTTAGGACACGTAATCAATGTAGAAGGAGTACAGGTTGACATGGAGAAAATATGAGCTATCAGAGATTGGCCCGTGCCAGAAACAGTTACGGAATTGAGAGGGTTCCTAGGTATGTGAACTTATTACCGACGGTACGTTAAGGGATTCTCCCAATTTGTAGCACCCCTCACAGATCTCACCAAGAAAGGAGCGTTCACTTGGACAAACTTAGCACAGAAAACTTTCAAGAAGATGAAGGTTATTATGAGTTCTTGTCCAGTTCTAGCATTACCATACTTCTCACAACCCTTTGTGGTAGAATGTGATGCCTCAGGGGAAGGGTTAGGAGCAGTGTTGCTGCAGAATCATCACCCTATTGCATTTGAGAGCCGTAAACTGAAGAACTACAAGTTCCATTACTCCATATATGACAAGGAGATGCTAGCCATATTGCATGCTCTCACAAAATTTAGACAGTACCTGGTGGGCAGTAAGTTCAAAATCAAAACCGATCATAACAGCCTCAAGTATTTCTTGGAGTAGAAGGAACTGAATGAGCGATAGAAGAAATGGGTCAGCAAAGTACAAGCCTATGATTTCGAGATTGAGTATGTAAAAGGTAAGACTAATTTCGTAGCTGATGCATTATCCAGGCGTCCAGCCCCATTATCTCTCGGTAGTATATCCACGGATTGGAGGGCACTTCTCTTAGTGGAATACTCCAAAAATAAATTCGCTTGCGAATTATTGGGCGGGAAAATTTAGGATGACAGGTACAGGATTGTGGATGACATCATCTATTACAAAGACAAGATATACCTCATTCTAGAATCCACACTGAGGAAAAAGATCATTCAGGCAGCCCACGATTCTCCTTTATCAGGGCATCAAGGTTTCTTAAAGACCTACATGCAGATCGGAGAGAGGTTCTCATGGAAGGGCCTCAAGGGGGAGATTATGCAGCATGTCCGGGGATGTAGCATCTATCATGAGAACAAGATTGAGAACACCCATCCAGCAGGGTTACTCTAGCCACTGCCAATTCCAGAACAGAAGTGGGAAAGCAACTCCATGGACTTTATTTCAAGGGTGAGATTGTTTATATGTAGTAGTTGACAGACTGACCATTTGCACATTTCTTCTCGATATCGTCAGACTACTCGGCAGCTCAAGTAGCTGAGTTATTCTTCAGGGAGGTCTTCAGGTTACACGGGTTACCTAAGACCGTTGTTAGTGATCGAGATAGCAGATTCACGGGTGCCTTCTGGCAGGAACTGTTCAGATTGGTGGGGACCAAACTGGCTACTAGTATGAGTTATCATCCCCAGAGTGACGGGCAAACAAAAATAGTCAACAAGTGGATTGAAGGGTATTTAAGAAAATATGTAGCAGGGCAGCAATGAACCTGGATCAAATGGCTACACCTAGGAGAGTATTGCTACAATACTACCTATCACATGTCTATTAGGATGAGTCCTTTTAATTCATTATATGGTTATGAGGCCTTGGACTATGCAAATTTGGAATTTGGAGATAGTAGGGCTCCTAAGGCTAAGGATTTGATACAGGACAGTCAGGACATTTTGAAAATATTGAAGGAGAATTTACAAACAGCCCAGAATCAACAGAGGTTGTATGCCAACAAACATTGGATTGAGCGGAGCTTTGAGGTAGGGGATTTAGTGTACTTAAGGCTCCAGCCTTACAGACAGTCCTCACTTAAGAAGAAAGGAGAAGAGAAGTTAAAACCCCGCTTCTATGGACCATACAGAATAATCAGGAAAGTGGGAGAGGTGGCATATGAACTAGAACTTCCACCGGAAAGCAAAATTTACAATGTGTTCCATGTATCTAATATGAAGAAGACCCTTGGGCAACACATTGCTCCATCCACCGAATTGCCTCCTTTAGATGATGAAGGACTGCTGATACTGATTCCTAAACGGATCATACAGACTAGAGAGAGGAAGCTCAGGAACAGAATAATCAGAGAATACTTGGTTCAATGGAAGGAACTACCGCCAGAGGATGCCACCTGGGAAGGTGAATAGGTATTGCAACATCCCAGTTTGAAGTTGCTTGAGGACAAGCAATCTCAAGCGGGGAGGACTGTAATGTCCTCTTCCAATTAGGCCTTGAGGCCCAAAAATGCTAACCTATGTGATTCCTGTGGGTTCGAGCGGTTACTGACAGCTAGGGAATAAGCTAAGGACTGATGCCATCCATAGAAGATCTAGGGCATCATCATTAGGTCAAGAAGGGCCACTGGGGCCAAAGGCCACCTTCGTGCATGCCATCCCAACATTATTTAATGATGCATGCACTCTTTAAGTCTCCATCCGCATGCATGCAATTCAACGGCAAATTAGAAGATAAAGTGACCTAATTAGGTCAAAGATTAGGGTTTTCACAGTTGAACATTATAAATAAGGATAAAGCAAAAGGAGACTTCACTTTTGGATTATGATTATTTTGGGAGCTCTTGGATAGCAGCATAGCGTGCCGCACAACAGTTGGGGTTGGAGACAGAGTCTTCAGCTAATGGGATTTCGGCAGTGAAACATCTGTCCTAGTCTTATTCAGGGGAAGCCATATAGGTTCACCACTTGTCTTCATTCATTCATTTATAAGTTATCCAGTATATGGTATAGGTTGTTGCAGGGACACGTGTGCAGCCGTAAGAGGGGGTTTTCAGCCAGAAAGACCTAATCAGTTGCTGGGCCGTCAGATCTCAGTTTTACTCTGAAACTCAGGCACCATTCTCATCATCAGCATCATACTCCGGTACCCGGTGATTATCAAATCCATCCGTGCTCATCTGGAACAGTTATCAGCAGTTTCGGGATTCCAGGGGCGTGAGCAGCTGTCTCTCATAAGCAAGTCGCTATCTTGCCTAGAGGTCTCAGAAATCCTGCATGTACCAGGCATTCTCTCCGGCACGGGAAGGCTACCAGCCCTGCAAATAGGCAGCTTCATCGGACACCTCATTCACTGAAAGCGTCACCCTTTTATGACAGGGGTTCTTGCTGCTAGGGGTTCACCGGAAGCAGAAGAGATCTGCCCATCTCCGATCTAGTTCTTGGTGCTTGCATACTTTCTCCGAAGCAGTTTCACCGGCTTATCAATGGTAAGTGTTCATTCTATCTCACAAACCCTATCCCTAATTTTTCCTATAAAATAGGGATTTTTGCATGGCAGTTTGCATGCCCAGTTGTATCAGCCTATTTGCATAGAAATAGAAAATATCGAGATTTGGGATATTTCATGGTGAGGCCAAAGTGATGGAGACTTTATTGCAAGTTTGTAAAAACTTGATTGTTGTTTACATAATAAAACTAAATAAGGTTTTGAGTCGTAAAGCTGTTAATAGATTTTTCAATTTGGTTTAAGTTTAGCATGGACAATTTAATATAATTGCCCTTGTATCTTCGAGGGTTTACAGGGTTAGACCCCTTGATCTATATTTCTTTTTAAGTTGGATGTTGAGTGTTCTCTAAGTTACAGTTTCTAGTATGTAAATGTTTTATTAATATAACTTTTATTATTTATACCTTACGATTCTAGGTTTGGAAAAGACTTTGATTCTAAGTATTTAAAACTATGGTAAGTGTATATATATATATATTCTTTCTGTAGAGATAGATTCATTCTTGCATAGCTTAATTGATTCTTTTGAACCATTGTTTTGATGTTGGTTACCATTGATAAGGAATGTGATAATATATTACTGTCTAAATAAATATTATGTATCAAGTGTTAGGAGAAAGAATTCGAACCCTAGTCTAGAACTTAACAATTCTAAGTAATGTAACTAATACTAGCTGAAAGAGAAATGCATTGTCTACATATCACTGAATATCATAACCTAAGACTATAATGCTAGATCTTAAGCCATTAGAGTAAAGTACATCGAAAACATTGTTTATAATATCATAGAAATATCCACAGATTTTCTTTTTTCAGAGCAGATACAATAAAGAACAGTTATCTTTAAAACTTTGTGAGTACAACACCTTCTTGTATAAACAAAATACATATATAGAATAAAATCATAGATAAGCAACAAATAGTTTAGAACCTGGATAAATTGTAGAAGGGTGACAAAGACCCAAAGGAGACCGTTTCATCCAACTGTCTCCTGAAGCATCCAAGATTACTTGCTTAGGACCCCCAAGCCGATTCACTGAACCACTAGGACGAAGAGACTGTGTAACAACATACAAAGAACTTTGTGAAAGTTAGCACTCAATATCAGACTTAACTCAACAATTTCACTTTCGCTATCCCATCATCGAATTCCTTGTGTGTCTGACTTTTTAGTTTGCCGCAATCACAAGGTTCATTCACTTGGAAAAAGAATGTAGTGAGCCTCCTGCTCAATCTAATGATATTTATAAGATTGCCTAGGTCTTTGGGTCAGTTTTGAAATTAAATGAGCCGCCTGCTCAGTACCCCCTCTCAGGAAACATGACCACAATTTTAGGGATTTTGCTTCCTGCAACAGCTAGAAAGTGAAATGCTAGTGCTACCATTTGTCAATCATCCTTCTACAGTTTCTCATCTCCCCTAGTGGGTGAGTGAACACTTTATAGTCATCCTTGACCAACGTGGTCATAAAAAACATTAAAATAATTTTAACATAATGTTTTCTCAAATAAATAAAAATATTTATTTTTCTCTTCTAGGTGGGTTACACTAATATATTATATTTTAATAATTAATTAAAAAAATAGTAATATTTAAAATTTGTATTTTTCTATTAAAAAACCTTTTTAACCCATTATTAAAAATTATATCAACATGTTATTAATTACACAATTTCACTTATTTCATAATACGAGTGGTACTAGCTGTTAATAACTACCATGTCCAAATTCCTTATCTCCTTAATCTCCCGGGGTTAATAACTACGAGGGAGTCCAGATCCGATACGTGCCCTATTACACAATTACCAAAGGTTAATAATCAACCCAACAAAATACAATTTACTGCAATAAAAGAAAAATAAAGTTACAACGATTCATTAAGCTATAAAATTAAAAATACAACGATCCATTAATCTATAATTTACAATTTACATATACACGTTAAAGATGAATACAAATAAACTTAAGCTTCAAGGGTTAGCTCAATTGGTAAGACGTGCGCACACTCTCTCGGTTCGGGGAGAGGTCACGGGTTCGAGCCTTGGGCTTTTGGGGTTAGGCCTTCTGCGAGGATGGCCGGCGGTTTACCACCTCTACCATCCACTAATGTGGGGTTTCCCATGGATCTTTCCATCTGAAAAAAAAATAAAAATAAACTTAATATGTCGGTTACCAAGAATGCAAATCGATAAAATAATTAAAAATACAACTATTCATTAATCTATAATTTAGATATACACGTTAAAGATGAATACAAATAAACTTAATATGTCGGTTAGCAAGAATGCAAATCGATCCAATAATCACACCTCCATAGCATACGTATTCGATAGTATCCTTTAGGCAATAGAGGGAAAAATAAGTTTGCAAATGTTTTTGAAATAACTAGAAAATGAGCGTTGTTTGAGTTTTTTAATGTTTCTAATCATATATTAATATATAATTTTAGTAATTATTATATTAATAAATAATTTTAGGAATTAAAAATAAATTGGAAGGAAAAAATTCTATTTCCATTCCATGGCAAACTAGATTTTTTTAAGTTTCCAAAACATTTTTTAACTATTTTAAAAAATTGTATAATTTTTTAATTTTGAAAAAGCAAAAATCTCATCATATAAAAAAAATAGATAATTACAATATAAAAAATTAAAAAATTAAAAAATTTAATATTAAAAACATTAACTCATCAATATACTTTCTTAACCATTCTTGGAAGTATAGATTACCATGTTCATGTTTAATAATGCCATTATTTTCATATCTTGAGGTAAGTAGAAGTATTTTAACTTTAAATGTATATTAACATATCTATCATTAATATTAATGTTTGTTTTTATATTAATATCTTAAAAAAAACATAATTGGAAATATGTTTTGAAAATTTAAAATAATGAGCAATCAAACTAATCTAATATGTCTTTTATTTTTAAAGGTTATTTTTTTTGGTATAATTGGACGCAGTTTTGAGATAATGGAAATACATGTGATCTCATTATCTTTTATCCGAAAAACCTAAGATAGGATCTCAAAGATTGATTTAAAAAAAAAATTTACACATTAAATAACTTGTTTTAATTAGAGCAACTTAATGGTGGATTTGTCAAGTCCCACTAGAATGATAAGTATTTAAGGGGTTTTGTTTGTTAGGTGGTTGAGGGTTCGAAACTCAACGGTAGTGGGAGGAGACACCAAACAAATTGAGTCATACTAAGGGTTGGTGTGGCCTAGACTAGGTGCAATCGTGGGTTTATTTTGATGTCTTAGATGCCTCATGGTCACGATTTATTAGACCATAAGCCACTCTTGCAAGTTAGAAATATCCGTGCAAACAAAAAAACAAAATTAATTAATCGTGGATTCAACATACATAGTGAGGGATAAAATCTCTTAGGTGCATGAAACAACCGTATTTGGTTGGAGAGTTAAGAAGTGAGTCCGACTTCCATGATTGAGAATAAATAAAAATATATATTGATAGATGATGATAAAATATTACAATGAGGCTCACCTTGATAAGGCTTGAGCATGTATAGTGAAGGGTTATGCCCTTTCACCTTAGTAAATAATAATTTATTATTAATAATTAATATATCATTTAATTATTCGTAACATTGATTTTCCCTTGGGAAAGCTTTGTCCGTAAAGCTTCATTTTTTCCTATTAGCGTACTTCACTCTGATTATGTGTCGGTATTAGAATCACATGAGACTTCTTGTGCAGAGACTTGCACTTCCTTTCCACTGATGATTTTTCATTGTATTGTTTGACTGTTCCTACATTTATGGCCCGGGGTCCAGTCATCACTGCATCGATGACATATGGTTTTCTTCTTTTTTCTAGTATCAAAGTAATTGGTAGACATTTTCGACCTATTTTCAATTTCATAGGCATATGCTTGAGGTTTGTGGCATTGATGACTAGGTGACCAATTATTTTCACAATATCTACATTGTGTCTCTTTTCCTTGTCGATAATTGTTATCGCGAGTCTTGTTTTTATTCCTTCCAATTTGCGTTATGTTTTCCTTGTTTATGGCTTTCCACTTTTACGTTAGGTATGTCACGCATCTTTAATTCTTTTTGGAGGTATGGTTTAAGACCTCCTAGATAGGTTTCGAGTCTTTGTTTATCAGATAACCAAAATACTTGTGTCGATAGGGATTCCCATTTATGTGTGAAATCCTCAACGTTTCTGACTTGTTGTAATCTGGTAAGTTTACTAAAATATTCATCTTCTGCGATTCCTTGAAACCTATTAAAAAAAGATTTTTGAACAAGTTCCAAGTGTAGGAAAAATTGTCTCTCTTCCAACATAAGTATCAATTATATGCCCTACCCTTCCATATGTATTGAATCATATTTCCCTTCTCCTCGTCATATTGAATATTGTAGATGTCGAGGTACTCTTCCGCTTTGTTTAGCCAGACAACGCATCGGTCTTCACTTCCATTGTATTTTGACAACTCTACTTTTGCCTTAGGTGGGTACACGATGTAAGGTTGATATTGGTTTCCTTTTTCTTTACAGTTTGATGGTGGCTCAGAGCTATTGGATGATGCAACCGAAACACTTGAACTACTTTGTTGTTTGCATTGATTTTTAGCCTTTTCCTTCTCTACTATCTTATGGATAGCATCTATTTTTTTGTTTGATCGTGCCTCCATATCTGGCAGTACTTTTGTTTCTAACTCTCGTTTAAGAATCACATTGTTAATCTTCATTTCTTTTTGCAAATCTTCTTGATTCTTGGTGAGTGTTTCCTGTGTGAAAACATGAAATGAGGCATCTAACATGTCTGGACTGCTGACATGGTCTGTACTAGGCATTAGTTTTTGCAACACCTCCATTATTATATTATGGTTTTGCGTCATGGTGCTCAAGTTCTATGTTATGGTGTTTATGTCTTGAGTCATGGTACTCATTTTTTCATCCAAGTCTTTTTGTTTCTCATTTATGATGTTCAATTTCTCATCTATCCTTCTTTATAGTACCATAACAACTTCGTCTTTGATTTCTTTCTTAAGCACTGTATTGTTATTTTTCATTTCTTTCTTCACGATTTTTGGGTTAACGACGAGGGCCTTGATGTCCTCCAATTTCTCGATTTGTTCTTTTAATTCAGCCATGGTTTTGATCCTTGTATTCGGAGGTGTGTATTTGGACACTATTTTGGCTTTATATGGGTAAATAATAATAATAATAAAAATATATAATCATAATATCACTATTATTTTGATATTATATTTATTTTATTTTATTATAAACTTGAATAATAAAATTCTAATAAAAAACAAATTTATTTTTTAACAAAATTAATTATTACAAATTTGATATTATGTAATAATAACAATTTTATTATAATCTTTTTTTTTGTATTAAAATTGTTTTTTTTTTGTGTAGTGATAGAAAAAAAGTGGAGCAACTGTGATGCAGCAACGAAGCAAGTTGTGAGAGGTGGGGAGACACATGGGATTGAGAAGAATAATATGGTTGTGCATGATGAAGTGCAAGGTAGGATAACATCAGTCATGGACATGAAACTTGATGGGGAGGGCGCAGCAGGTGGATGGGGTGGAGCTCTAAGCGAGGGAAGGGACAAGGAAGGTGGAAGTTGGTGTTATGCAAGAGGGAAGGGGTTGGGGAAACAATGGAATGAATGGGGCTGCAGGGTGGGTTGAAGTGGGAAATGGGTGGAGTGGAGGAGTGTAGAGAGAGGGAGAAGGGCATATGGGATTGGTTCAAAGATAGAGTTGCAATGGCGTGGAACATGTGCGATGGATGAGAGAATTGGAGTACAAAAGAAAGGGAGGCGATGATACATGGTAATGGGAGTGTGAAATATGTGGTTGAATAAGGGAGCAATGAAGTGTGGAGAATGGAGTGTTGGGAGCGTTGGATATGGAGGAGGAGAGAGGGATCGAGTGATAAGGTGAAGCAAGAGGTTAATGGAAGCGGGGGGATGAGTGTAGATACACAAATATCAGTCATGAATTGGAAGTGAATGGAGGGGGGAAAAGGGAAATACAAAACATGAGACAAATCCAAACTCAGTTCAGGAAGGAGCAAATCCATTCTGATACCAAATGGCACAACTGTATCTATTTGGACATTTAAGAAGTGAGTCTTACTTCCATGATTGCGAATAATTAATAATAATATATATTTATAGATGATGATAAAATATTGCAATGAGGATCTCCTTTATAATTCTTGAGCATGCATAGTGAAGGGTTACACCCTTTCACCTTAGTAAATAATAACTTATTATTAATAATTATATATCATTTAATTATTCATAACAGTGCAATTGTGTCCTCAAGTTTTTGCAGTGTAAAAAATGGTTGTGCCTTAGGTGATTTGATCCCTCTTGAGGAATGATAAATCCAGAGTTTAGATGGAACTACATTGGCTTTTCCAAAATCTAGATCTACTAAGGACTGAGAGGGATGGAAGAAAAGCTAAAGTACAAATCTATCAGTGCTTAAAATATAAGGATTAAGAGGGATATATGGTAACTTATATTTCATTATTATATATTATTATTATTACTCTCGATAAGCATAGATGCACTCATTATGCAATGAAAGGAGCATAACTACAAATGAGGTAAATGAATCTTCACAAAAAATATATGTGTGCATACATGGTGGATATGTGGTATTTACGTGGTAGTCACAACGTTCTATGATAATAATATTAGATGTCATAGATTTTATGTTCAACCATTCACGGGAACAAGTATCCACCAAACTATAATGTAGAGGAGGAAAAATGATTCACATATGAGTGTTTATGTAACCATGTATTCTACCCACAATTGGTGGCTGGTTGCTCTTATAACAGAGTTGTTCCACCATGTAAGTGAACCATTCATCAATTCTTGAAAGTGTGTAATAATAATATGATTAAGTAGGATAATACTATGGGCTGAAATGCGTAGCCTAAACACGAGGTCTTCACTTAGTGAAACCATGTCATAGCGCCTTCATTCATGGGATATTAAATAATACCTCTAATTTCACTAGATATTTATAATTACTTACAAAAATTCTTTTGTTGATCCCCCCTCCCAATACATATTTCAATTTAAAAACCCCTATTTTTACAATATATTCCTTATTTTTACTAGAAACCCTCTTTTATACGCCCCCAATACCTATAAAAACCCCATACCCTATTCCCCACTCCCTAATACCTACAATATATTGACCTTATTTTTCACAACTAAAAACCCCCCTTTATGAATGAACGTGATAAGATATTGCTAAACAAGGTGAATCCCTCGTGAGCCTAAATATGTGTGTCCATAGTCTCATGAGCTTGACATACATGTATCATCATTAAGAATTGATTGATTCTATGTTTCTAATTTATACCAAAATGGAACACCCCATGAAATTTTCCCTAGAATTATTAACAAGGTTCCATTAAAATCAAATAAAGAGAATCCATTAATTTTTAGTTTTTCAAATGATTTGCATGGAGTATCTAGATACGATATCACACCTTGAAAGAATGGTGGTGCTAATAATTAATGTTTCTTCGTCCTATACAACCATCATGAGCAACAAAAACATTATCTCCAATTCTTTTAGACTTTATGATGACCTTGCGTAAAATGGATTCTTATTTCCAATTTGAATGCTAACTTCATCGACTTTATTATTGTGTTATCCAACAAACTCTCTCATCCCCAATTTATGAGACTGTAGATGCATATTTAAACTGAAAATATCAAGTTTAAAGACTTAAAATTTTCACTTTTTCCTTGTTACATTCCATGTAGTTTTACTTTTCAGAAAAAAAATTGAAGAATCTCTACTTAAATTGGACAATTTTAGGATATTCCTTGTGTTATGATCCTATGAAATTCATATAGCTTTATTCCTCCTTATATCATGTACATAGAATTGAGATCCATAACTAGTATTACAATTGTTTAATGGCATCGATATATCCACTCCGATATTAGGTATGCTATCAATATATCATGTCTACTGCTTTGAGCCATCATTCATATCCTTATATTCTTAGAATATTCTTTTATATCTTGATCCTTGCACCTCGAGTACTCCTCTCCAACCATGTCAAGGACCTTGAGACCCTAGGAAATCCATAATGATGCACATATTAGCACTCTAAGTTACACATACCATTGGGAGGTCATATATGATTCTTTTAGGTGTAAATCATGGCCTTGAATTCCTAAAAGCTTCCTTTGGGCACTAGGGGCATATTTTCCTACCCCAACCATGTCTAGAGCCTTAAGATCCATACCTTATTAAAAACCATAATAATGGCAGCAATATCATTACTTGTAGGTGAAGAATAACCCTAATAAATCATGCATGGTGGTTTAGGTATCATCTTTGGACCTGGATGACTAGAATATTTATTTAGGGATTAAGGATTTGGTTTCCTCTCTTAACCATGTTAAGGCTTGTTAACACCTAGTTGTGATTGCATTTCTAGAGGGTTAATGTACAAGAAGATTCCATCATGTTAGTTATATTATATGTTGAACCATATATGCACATTGATAAGATTTATTTCCAAAAGAATTAACAAAGTCTAGGATTTTTATTTCTATTAATTACTTTTTCCAAGAAACTAATATCAGGGGGAACATGACATTGATATTTATGCATTCATGCTTGTTGTAAAAGAGTGAGTGCATGGTATAAAATATGAGACCCTTATCATTCTCCTCTTCTCACTCAAACCCTAGCTACATCATCCTTTGTACAAGTGGTGGAATGCTATTAGTGTGACAAGGGTAAAAATAATTGAATGCATTAAAAATGCATAAAGATTGCATGGATTTGGTCATTCAGGTTGAGGTTAAATTAAATAAAGTATTACAGATGAGTGATAAAAAACTTGTTGGTGGATCTTTTGATTTTAGAATAGGTGGATACCATAATCACACTACTTTACTCATAAGTGGGAAAAGGAGGGCTAGAGAAACAACTCGGTTGGGGAGGATTATGTAGTAATAATGTTGGACATATTTCTCTTATTTTAGTCTATTTGAATACCCTTGTGAAGACATACATGGTGCTTTGAGGAATTGTTATTGGATTTCTATGCCTCAATAGTTTCTTAGAGCCAAATGCATGGTCTTCTTCCATGGGAATTCATTCCCAAGGTGCTAATACGTGTACATATTCCTCAAAACCACCTAATGGCACATATATAATCAATCATAGGCCAAGGATACCCTTAGGATCCCATGTGTTACTCATGCATGCCTTCTTAGCCTTGAATGGCTACAAGATTCCTTTAGGGATAGAATATTCCCAAGGACTTAGGACACCTACATAATTCTAAAAACCACCTAACAACACCAATATTCTTAATCATAGGCCAATGATACCCTCATGCCATGTGTGTTTGGTTGAGGGAACCTACGTAAGCCTAGATGTATAGAAGATTCTTTTAGATTAAAAGCTTCAAAAGTCCTCCAGTGGCCATGCCAAAGGCTTTGGGGCCACAAGAATTGGACACATAGCGCCATAGATACTATTGCAAAGTCATGCATAGTGATTCATGAAACTATTCATGGTTCTTGGTGTCTCAACAATTTATTTAGGGAAAAAGGCAATGATGTCATTTTTCCTTGATATGACATTATTAAAGGCCTGAGAAACCTACATACTTCTCAAAAGCACCTAATGTCACCGACATCCTCAATAATAGGCCAATGATGCACTTAGAATTCCATGCATGGTTAGTGGAGGAAACCTCCTTAGACCTAAATGGCTACAATATTCCTTTAAAGCCTGAGGTTTAGGTGTCCTTTGCTAACCTTGTCCAAGGCCCCAAGGTTAGAAACCTAGATACATTGTTCCATGCATACCCCTACAAAGTCATGAATGGTGCCTTGAGGAATTGTGAATTGATCTCAATGCTTTAATAATTTATTTAGGTACAAACACATGGTTTTCTTCCCCAGAATATCATTCTGAAGGCCATGAGACACATTTATTCTACTCAACAACACTTATTGGAATCAACATCATCAATAATAAGCCAATGATACCCTCAATAGTCCATGTGTGTTTGGTGGAGGAAACCTTCTTATCCTTGGATGGATAGAATATTCCTTTAGGGATCGAGTTTCGAGTCTCCTTACACCATGTCCAATGCCCTGATTCCCCAAGCTTGGATACACAATTCCATGGCTACCCTTTGAAGTCATATGTGGTTCTTTGTGGAATTAGTAATGGGTTTAGATTACTTAATGGTTTTTTTAGGCCCAAGGAATTGAGACACATACATATTGCTCAAAATCACCTAACTATACTGACATCTCCAATCATAGGTGAATGCTACCCTTAAAATTCCATGTGTGGTTAGTGAATGAAATATTCTTAGCCACAAATATCTATGTAGTTTCCTCGAACATAAAAAAATAAAAAAAATTCTATAGGATAGTAGAAACTACCTGAATGGAACATTATTACTCTCGCGGAATACACGTACACTACTTGTACTGATGTCTATTCGTAAGCTAGCCTTACATTATGTCCTTTACTTCGAGTCATTTATTATTAGTACATATTACTTATGATTTTATAATTCTCTTCATTGAATTATTCTCTTGTTTAACAATACTGCCGATATGTCAGTGATTTGCATAGAATATTGTTAACTTCAACGCGTTGTTTTACTTTGTTATTTATTAAGTTCTCACTTAAATTTGTTTGTGGGAACAAAGTGGGCGGAGTGGCGGGACTCATTCTCCCATGACGATCTAAAAGGTAAAGTATTACTTAACATGCAGGATTACTTAGTTCAATTGAACTAAGGCACCTCTTTTACCATATATGCAGATTATACCTAGCGACGGAGTTTTGAAGAGCGCTCAAATACATTGGGTAAAAGTATACCTACTGTTCGTCATTATACCTCATTAAGTACTCACTTAGCAAGGTGAAATTACTTCTTTCATTTATTTTATTAACATGGTTAAAATTCCTATGTCGTATTTTTATTCCGTTATGTATTCATACTTTAGCTTATTTAATGAAAAGTATTAACATTCCTCTTAATTTTGTTTACAAGTTATATCTTGGAAGGATTTTAGCTTGGGGTTTTAATAAAACCAGGATACTTACCATGGCATATCCCACATGCCATGGGTCTCTAAGCGCTTAAGCTTAGGGAACATACCCCATGTTTTAAACTTAAGAGATAAGCGATACAAGTCTTTTCTATGACTTAGGGGTTGTGCGCTACCATGTATGAATGAGATCTGGTACTAAAGTCCAAGTCCTACGTTTAATGTTTTGGGGTGAAAAGACAATGTATGGGTCATACATTACACAAAACATGTCATATATGATACATTGCAAGGGCTTTGGGTGGTGCGATTTATCATATGGTTGAACTAGAGATTAGAGGGGTTTATGCTTTTTATTGGAGGTCTCGAAATACAACTAGAATGAAACTATGGAGAGTGGTTTTGATATCACATTAATGGCCAACAGATGGTGCATTTAATGGTGTTGGAAATCGTGGCATCCTCCCCTTAGGCTTGGCTCATGATAGTTGTTCATTGTGTTTGTCATTTGGGGTTTGTGCATTGTCGCTCTACGCAGGGAGAAAAACCATGGAGGTGGCCTCCCGATCATAAGGTATGCTTCATTCTGGTTTAAATTCTAGGACATTGTTTCGTTTAAGGTTTTTAATGATGTCATACTTCTCAACCATATCGTATTTGATTTTGGTTGCAGGTGACAGGGTAGTGAAAGAGGGGTGGCTCCATACTTTGCTGTCGGCTCCAAACTGTTTGCATAGTAGCCAGGGTAAGCCTGCGACCAAGTCTCTACTTGCTATCTCTCGGCCCTTTTTGGGAATACTGCGTTTGGATTTGTTGCTTGGTTAGGGTTTTATGCTATGGGTTTCGATTTCTCCTTTGGACTTAAGATTCCAGACCTAGGTTTTATTATTTTGTTAAGACGTTAAACCATGACGTATTTCATAAGCCATTCAGCTCTGTGTAAATAATTTTGGGTATGTGAAAAGTTATTTTGATTTTGGGCCTTTTAGCCATGGGTTGCACCATTGCTTGCAATAGTGCATTAGCCCATTGGCATGCCTGTGTAACTTGTTTTTTTTGGTCTTACATGGAGACTGTGTAGCGAAATTGATACCCAAGGTGTAAATGGATATATATCCTGTTTGTAAATGATTACCATGGTTATTATTTGATACTGTGTACCCTGAAGACTTTCATTACTCTTTTTCTTCTTTCTCCGTGGAGAAAGTGAGTCACCACTAGAAGGACTGTGATGATCTTCTTTGGTTGCTTCAGAAGTAAATTCTTTTTCTTCTTCTCTTTGGCTGTTGGCCTGTTTATAGTATGGTTTTATTTTGGATGTGTTGGTGGAATGAGCAGGTTTACCTTGTGGGATTCCTCCCGTCATATTTCTCAGTAAAGTTTCATTTATAGCTTGCTACTCCTTCCTTTAGTTCATGCTTTTTTCTCTGAAACTTTTCAATTCAGCTTGAAGACTTTGTAGAGTTTTCAAAACATCAGAGTTTAGCTCTACCACCAGTTCCACTTCTGAAGTGGGGGTGGTCATCTTCCCTTGATGACTCTTTTCTTCCTCAGTATTCATATACTGAACAGTGCTGTAAAAAATCCTGTAACTGCAAAACAAATTTTTAATAACAGGAAAAATTTATGTTAGAAACCAAAATTTAATATTATACTTTATTTTCTCTGCGGTGATACCTTGGTGTGCCCATAGGTCTCTTAGTATTGAAACCTAGATCTGATACCACTTGCAATGTCCCCAAAAATTGAAAATAAAAAAATTCTATAGGCTAGTAGAAACTACCTGAATGGAAGATTATTACTCTTGCGGAATACACATACACTACTTGTACTATTGTCTATTCGTAAGCTGGCCTTACGTTCTGTCCTTTACTTCCAATCATTTATTATTAGTGCATTTTACTTACGATGTTATAAGTCTCTTCATTGAATTATTCTCTTGTTTGACAATATTGTCGATATGTTAGTGATTTGCATAGAATCTTGTTTACTTTAGCGCATTGTTTTACTTTGTTATTTATTAAGTTCTGACTTAACTTTGTTTGTGGGAACAAAGTGGGCGGAGTGGCAGGACTTGTTCTCCCATGACGGTCTCATAGGTAAAGTATTACTTAACACACTGACTTACTTATTTCAATCGAACTAAGGCAACTCTTTTTACCTTATATGCAGATTATACCTAGCGACGAAGTTTTGAATAGAGCTCAAACACATTGGTTAAAACTACACCAACTGTTCGTCGTTATACCTCATTACATACTCAGTTAGCAAGGTGAAATGACTTCTTTCATTTATTTTATTAACATGGTTAAAATGCCTATGTCATATTTTTATTCCATATGTATTCATACTTTAGCTTATTTAATGAAAAGTATTAACATTCCTCTTAATTTTGTTTACAGGTTATATCTTGGAACTATTTTAGCTTAGTGTTTTAATAAAACCAAGATACCTACCATGGCATATCCCATATGCCAAGGGTCTCTAAGCAGTTAAGCTTAGGAAACATACCCCATGTTTTAAACTTAAAAGATAAGCGATACAAGTCTTTGCTATGACTTAGGGTTTGCGCATTACCATGTATTAATGAGACCTTGTACTAAAGTCCGAGTCCTACGTTTAATGTTTTGGGGTGACAAGACAATGTATAGGTCATACATTACACATACCTTATAATATATGATACATTGCAAGGGTTTTGGGTGGTGCGATTTATCATATGGTTGAACCATAGATTAGAGGGGTTTATGCTTTGTATTGGAGGTCACGAAATACAATAAGACTGAAACTATGGAGAGTGGTTTTGATATCATGTTAATGGCCACCAAATGGTGCATTTAATGATCTTAGAAATCACAACAGCCTCCCCTTAGACTTGGCTCACAATGGTTGTGCATTGTGTTTGTCGTTTGGGGTTTGTACATTGTCGCTCTGTGTAGGGAGAAAACCATGGAGGTGACCTCCCCATCATAAGGTATGCTTCATTCTGGTTTACATGCCTAAAGAGAAAAATATATATTTAACCAGAAAAAAAACCTTGTTATAGTAAACATAATTCAAGTATTCAAATAATACAGAAAACAACTTAAAGATACAAACCTTGGTAATATACACTGATATAATAAAAATTTTCAGCCTAAACTTAATATTAAAGAAAATAAAAACCCCAATAGATTATTAACCAGAAAATAAAACAAATAGGGTTAGGAAAGGTATTGAAAGCATTTACCTAGCTAAAAGAGCAGTTAATCTAGGAAAATAGAATAGGCTGTCAAGGGATTCATACCTAAATTTGAAGCTCTATTAATGGCTGAACCTGCACACTCAAATAACCAGCATTAACAATTCAATGTAGATCTGACCTGTGTTTGATGACCAAGTCACTTGGGAACTACCACGTTCCACCCAACCATGACCCAGAACCATTCTTGGCTTAAATCCAGATCCTCCTAAGCTGGACTCCAACATGCAAGTAGCTTACATCTCCTAAGGTAGGGTTTCCTAACTGGTATTCCGTTCTGAATCAATTCTCCTTTCCTTGTAGGAAAAATTTTCTCCAAGAAATCACTTGAGAGAAGAATAGGAAGAATTAATAATCCCCCCCCCCCCCAAGATCAAAATCAGAACCCCAAGCCTTTCCTAGGCTTGACTCTTTATAGACATACTTTTCTGTCAAAGGGACAGTTAAATCAAGAAACCTTGGTTTCTTGATTTAACCCTTTTCAATTACTTTGGGTAATTATTAATATTTTAACTTAGGAACTTTCTACTAGTTCCTAGTTGGACTTTCATAGACATTATACTATTTATTAATCTTAAATAATAAATAATAATTGATGGAGATTCTCCTCTTCCTTTCATTTATTTATATTATTAATATATTTACTTATTTATACATACCATGTATAAAGTACATAATAATATAATACTTTGTTAACATTTGTCTTGTGGCATCATATACCATGATCCCTAGACTTAATGACACTTCTTCATTAAGGTCAAGTAGGTAGTTGGTTTAGGTCTACTAAGATAGGCAACTCTAAACATCCTTGCATGTTGGATTTCCCTCGTATAACGTGGTATCTCTTTAGTACTTTGATGAAAATACAGAAATTGAAAATTTCATTTAATCACTTATGAATAAGTATGATAAAATCAATATTTTCCTCGAGTCATTTTCACTCGGAAATTATTAAATTCTTTTTAGTAACCCTTAGCGTTTACCAGAGCCCATACTCAATGCTTTAACAGGAAGTTACAATTCAGGGAAATTCTAGAGCTCCTCGCTCAACACTAATGCTAGGATGTACTTGTACGATACACCTAGGGATACAATGGCCATGGATCTGAAGCTCCAGAGGTTATGCTCAACATCAACATGGAAGGCTCCAGGGCTTATTCCCAACACATCCAATTATCTTTTCATGTGTTCCAGAGCTTCTCGCTCAACACAAATCATCAATCACTTAAGTGCTCCAGAGCTCCTCACTCAACAGAAAACATTTCATCAATCATGTGCTTGACGGTCCATGCCCAACACGAACAAGCATATACATATATCATCAATAATTGGCTTACGCTCAATATATAAAACAAATCATCATGTTCATATGTAGCGGGGTCTTTGACCCAATATAAAAATAAAACATCTAGATAATCATCATAAGTAATAGGCACATGCCTATAAGTGTTAGGTACAAAATTCAAGATATTACATCCCTCCCTGCTTAGAACAACAACATACCTGGTGTTTTGGGGACTTGAAACAATATCATGAAATAAGAAGGGGTAAGCCTTTCTCATGATGGCCTCCTTCTCCCAAGTATCTTCATCAGCCACAAAGTGCTTCCACTGCACTTTCAATTGGAGTATGATGCACTTTCGGAGCTGCACTTTTCTCTTGTCCAAAATATGGGTAGGCTTAGGGGCAAACTTCCCTTCAGGCTCCACCTATAACAGAGACCAATCAACAACACGTTTAGTATCATAAATATATTTCTTTAACAAAGATGCATGGAAAACATTGTGGACTCTTACATGCGCAGGAAATGCTAGGTCATAAGCCACTGGCCCTTTCTTGGATAGTATTTCAAAAGGTTTGCAAAATCTAAGTTCTAACTTACCATAGCTACCCAGGCTCAACGAGCTTCATTTGGTTTTTACTTTCAAGTAAACATGATCTCCTATTTGAAAGTCCTTATCCTTTCTTTTTCGATCTGCATAACATTTCCGGTGGTCTTGTACTTCTTTAAGGTTCCCCTGGACCTTGGTAACCAAATGTTCCAAGTCCATCAACAAATCAGGCCCTAACACAAGCCGATCCACAAGGATATCCCAAGTAACCAGTGTTATACACTTCTGTCCATATAGTACCTCAAAGGGACTCATCTTGGCAGAATCCTGATAACCATTGTTATACGCAAACTTTGCGAGATGTAAGTAATCCACCCACTTTGTGGGGTTGTTCATGACATACATCTGAAGCATGGCCTCGATAATTTGGTTTACTCTCTCAGTCTTCTCGTCTGTTTGCAGGTGATATGCAGTCCTGAAGTTCAACTGCATCTCCAATTTGGAGAATAAATATCTCCAAAATTTTCCTTTGAACTTAACATATCGATTAGAGATAATTACCTTGGGTATCCCATGCAATCTAAATATATCTTTCAAGAATATATCAGCAATGTTCATGGCCATGTAGGTCCACTTTATAGGAATGAAGTGTGCTTCCTTCGACAACTTGTCGATGACCACAAAAATAGAATCATTTTGATTTTTACTTTACGGTATATCGGTGATAAAGTCCATGCTAATAACCTCCCACTTCCATTCTAGAATGGGAAACGACTGCAGTAATCCCGCAGGATGTTGATGTTCAGCTTTAACTAGCTGGCATTCCTGACAGTTCGCAATAAACATTGCAATGTCGGCCTTTAACTTAGGCCATAAAAAGTGTCTCTTGACAGCGGATATCATGTTTTGATATCCTGGGTGCCTCGAGTAGGGTTCCCTATGAAATTTTATGAGGATGCTGGACCGAACATCCCCTCCTTCTAGAACATACAAGTGATCCTTGGACCATAGTTGTCCAGATTCATCTACCTTGTATTCTTTTTGTTGTTGAAACAACCTGTCCTCCTGGAATTTCTTGAGGATCTCTACATAGAAGGGGTCAACTCAGTTAGCCACTCTAATCTTCTCATGAAAATTTGCATCAGTTTGACTCAATATCACCTCATAAATCATATGAGTTTGTCGACTCAAAGAATCGACAGTCTTGTTCTCCTTGCCCTTAATATGCTTTAGCTTGAAATGGTACTTGCTTAGGAAAGCCAACCATATGGCTTGCCTCGCATTCAAATTCGGTTGATCAAATAAGTATTTTAGACTCATATTGTCTGTTTTCAGAAGGAACTTCCTTCCCAAGAGGTAGTGCCTCCACATCCTCAAAGCATGGATGATGGCAGCTAACTGAAGATCATGCGTCAGGTAATTTTTCTCATGCTCTTTTAACTTTCATGATTCATAACAGATCGCATGATCGTTCTGCAAGAGGACTCCTCCAAGTCCTTCCTTGATTGCATGCATGCAAACAATGAAATCTCCATCGGGATCCGCAATTCGTAATGCTGGTGTGGTCATCAAAAGTTGCCTAATATTTTGAAAGCTTTCTTCACACTTAGCGGCCCATAAGAACTTACTCGCTTTCTTCTGCAAAGTGGTCACTGGGAAAGTGATTCTTGAGAAGTTCTTAATGAAATTTTGATAATATCTAGCTAATCCCAAAAATGACCTAATGTTAGTGACACTAGCAGGGGTAGGCCAATCCTTTATGGATTTAATATTTTTCGGGTTCAAAACTATCCCTGTCTCGGAGATAATTTGACCTAGATACTATATCTGTAGTTTTAAAAAATTGCATTTACTAAACTTACCGTAAAGCTGGTGTTCTCTCAACACTTGTAGTACTATGCGAAGGTGTTCTTCATGTTCTTTATTATTCTTTGAATAAACTAGCATGTCATCTATAAATACTAAGACAAACTTATCTAGATACCTATTGAATACCTACATAAAGTTTGCTGGTGCATTGGTCAACCCGAATAGCATCACCACAAACTCGTAGTGCCTGTACCTTGTACGAAAGGAGGTTTTATGAATATCCCCATCGTGAATCCGTACCTAATGGTATCCATATCGTAGGTCAATCTTTGAAAAGATTCTGGCTCCTCCCACCTGATCGAACAAGTCATCGATCTTGGGGAGTGGGTAACAGTTCTTGATAGTCATTTTGTTCAACTGATGGTAATCGATACACATCTGCATCGTACTGTATTTATTCTTTATGAACAAAATCGGTGCTCCCCAAGGGGAAACACTGGGTCGGATATACCCTTTCTCTATCAACTCCTGCAACTACAGTTTGAGTTCCACCAACTTAGGTGCACTCATGCTGTAAGGGGATTTGGAGGCCGAAACTGATCCTGGGGTCATTTCGATGGAAAAGTCTGGGTCTCGTTTCGGAGGTAACCCGGGGATTTCATCGGGAGACACATCCTTGAATTCTTCATGAACGGGGAAGTATTCTATGCATTGTTCCCTATCAGACTCTACGTCTTAGATGTTTACTACAAACAACTTGTATCCTTTTCGAATGCATTTATTTTCTTGTAAGGAACTTTATTTGTCTTACATAAATTTTCTTTGAAATGCCCTGAACCTTCACTTGGTTCCCTAGGCTATCAATACACAAGATAGACTTGTGCAAACAATCGAGCATGACATGGTGTTGTTCGAACCAGTCCATGCTGATAAGTACATCGTATGATCCTAAAGGTAGGATGTTTAGGTTCACTTTCATAAGAATACCATTCAGGTTTACCTCACATTCTTTAACAATTTCCAGAACCTTCCATTTCATACCTGTGGCTAACTAAACCAACCAAGTTTTTTCATGCTTTACATTTCCTAGTTTGCATTCATCAACAATTTTCGGGGAAACATAGCTCCGACAAGCACCGAGATCAATAAGTATTGAAATAGAAGCATTCAATATCTTACCTTCTATTTCAACCATCATACCTTGCCGATATGCCTGTCGGCCATCCAATGCTGCATAGATCCAGTGTGTTCTAGCTATGTACTCAACAGTTGGTTCTTCTTGTAAATTGTGCAAGACCCCACCGGACTTGTTCTTACAATATCAGGCATAATGAGGCCTGCTGCATTTCCAACACTTAATCTGTAGCGGGGTAGGATTGGCTCCACTTGCTATTGGTTTGTTAACATTAACAGCTGGTACATAAGGCTTTGTATTGGATCTATTATAGTTCTTGTTCACTTGAAAGCTATTATTTTTCTTTCTGTATGGTTGTGGGTTGGACCCAGGTTTGCAGTTATCAGAGAAGTTCTTAGACTTGTCTCAGCTTTGGTTCATGTTCTCTTGCCTTAGCTGGACATGCTCATAAAAGATCCTAGCTTTGTGCAGCGTGGTATCCAAAGACTTAGGCATGTCAAATTCAATCCTATCTTGAAAATTGGGAGAAATACATCCTAGGAACTGCTGGATCTTTACCTTTTCTTCCTTGATGTATGGTACATAATTCAACAGATCTAGAAATCTATTAATAAACCCATCCATAGTCATCGATCCCATGCATAGTTCGTGAAACTCTTTTACTTTTATGTCAAAGAAGTTTTCTGTCATATATTTTTCTTGGAAAAGATTTCAAAATGTATCCCAACATATTTCCCGCAGCTCATCTTTCTTGTTGTGTTTTAAATCTCTCCACCATCTTGCTGCTTTTCCATTCAAGTTATAGATGGCGAGACAAGCCTTCATCTCATTTGAATAGTTATGAACCTAGAAATACTTACTCATGCCCAGCAACCACTCCTCAGCCTTTTCCCCAGTGTTTACTTCACCTTCATAGGTTGGGGCTCTTATTTTTCAGAACTCCCCCTGAAGACTGTCATTACTCTTTTTCTTCTTTCTCCGTGGAGAAAGTGAGTCACCATTAGAAGGACTATGATGATATTCTTTGGTTGCTTCAGGGGTACATTCTTTTTCTTCTTCTCTTAGGTTGCTGGCCTGTTTATAGTATGGTTCTCTTTTGGATGTGTTTGTGGAATGAGCAGTTTTACCTTGCGGGATTCCTCCCGTCATATTTCTCAGTAAAGATTCATTTATAGCTTGCTACTCATTCCTTTTGTTCAGGCTTCCTTCTCTAAAACTTTTCAATTCAGCTTGAAGACTCTGTCGAGTTTTCAAAACATCAAAGTTTAGCTCTACCACTAGTTTCGCTTCCGGAGTGGGGGTGATCATCTTCCCTTGACAACTCTTTTCTTCCTCAGTATTCATAAACTGAACAGTGCTATAAAAAATCCTGTAACCGCAAAACAAATTTTTAATAACAGGAAAAATTTCTGTTAGAAACCAAAATTTAATATTATACTTTATTTTCTTTGCGGTGATACCTTGGTGCACCCATAGGTCTCTTAGTATTGAAACCTGGATCTGATACCACTTGTAATGTCCCCAAAAATTGAAAATAAAAAAAAATTATATAGGCTAGTAGAAACTACCTGAATGGAACATTATTACTCTTGCGGAATACACATACACTACTTGTACTATTGTCTATTGATAAGCTGTCCTTACATTATGTCCTTTACTTCTAGTCATTTATTATTAGTACATTTTACTTACGATGTTATAAGTCTCTTGATTGAATTATTCTCTTGTTTGACAATATTGTCGATATGTTAGTGATTTGCATAGAATCTTGTTTACCTCAACGCGTTGTTTTACTTTGTTATTTATTAAGTTCTGACTTAACTTTCTTTGTGGGAACAAAATGGGTGGAGTGGTAGGACTCGTTCTCCCATGACGGTTTGAGAGGTAAATTATTACTTAACACACAGGCTTACTTAGTTCAATCGAACTAAGGCAACTCTTTTTACCTTATATGCAGATTATACCTAGTGACGGAGTTTTGAAGAGAGCTCAAACACATTGGTTAAAAGTATACCTACTGTTTGTTGTTATACCTCATTACGTACTCAGCTAGCAAGGTGAAATTACTTCTTTCATTTATTTTATTAACATGGTTAAAATTCCTATGTTGTATTTTTATTCCGTTATGTATTCATACTTTAGCTTATTTAATGAAAAGTATTAACATTCCTCTTAATTTTGTTTACAGGTTATATCTTGGAACTATTTTAGCTTAGTGTTTTAATAAAATAAGGATACCTTCCATGGCATATACCATATGCCATGGGTCTTTAAGCACTTAAGCTGAGGTAACATACCCCATGTTTTAAACTTAAGAGATAAGCGATAGAAATCTTTGCTATGACTTAGGGTTTGCGTGCTACCATGTATGAATGAGACCTGTTACTAAAGTCCAAGTCCTACGTTTAATGTTTTGGAGTGACAAGACAATGTATGGGTCATACATTACACATACCTTATAATATATGATACATTGCAAGGGTTTTGGGTGGTGCGTTATCATATGGTTGAACCATAGATTAGAGGGGTTTATGCTTTGTATTGGAGGTCACGAAATACAACGGGACTGAAACTATGGAGAGTGGTTTTGATATCATGTTAATGGCCACCAAATGGTGCATTTAACGATCTTAGAAATCGTGGAAACCTCCCCTTAGACTTGGCTCATGATGGTTGTGCAATGTGTTTGTCGTTTGGGGTTTGTGCATTATCACTCTGTGCAGGGAGAAAACCATGGAGGTGACCTCCCGATCATAAGGTATGCTTCGTTTTTTCTTACATTCCTGCGCATTGTTTCGTTTAAGTTTTTTAACGATGTCATACTTCTCAACCATATCATATTTGATTTTGGTTGTAGGTGACAGGGTAGTGAAAGAGGGGTGGATCCATACTTCACTGTCGGCTCCAAAGTGTTTGCACAGTGGCCATAGTAAGCCTGTGAGAAAGTCTCTACTTGCTACCTCTTGGACCTTTTTGGGAATACTGCATTTTCATTTGTTGCTTGGTCGGGGTTTTATGTTGTGAGGTTCGATTTTTCCTCTGGGCTTAAGATTTCAGACTTGGGTTTTATTATTTTGTTAAGGCGTTAAGCCATGAAGTAATTCGTAAGCCATTTGGCTCTGTGTAAATAAGTTTGGGTATGAAAAATGTTATTTTTCTTTTGGGCCTTTTGGCCATGGGTTGCACCATTTCTTGCAATGGTGCGTTATCCCATTGGGATGCCTGTGTAGCTTGTTTTTTTTCTTCTTAAAATGATGATTGTGTAGCGAAATTGATACCCACTATGTAAATGGATAAATATACTATTTGTAAATGTCAGGAATAACTCCCAAATTCATATTATTTCTCCATAGAATGCCTTTATTTATACATCTACAATGAATCTTGGGATCACACATCTGAGAGTCTCTTCATATTCATAATATTTACAATAACGTATAATCCTGACGGATTATATTCCAACAATCCCCCCCTTAATCCGAAGGGGTGTTAGTAAGTCCGAGCATGTTTCTGAATCTTTCAAACTTTTCTCGTCCAAGCGCTTTGGTGAAGATGTCTGCAACTTGATCATTTGTGGAACTTATGTTGAAGATGGACTGTCTTGGCCTCTACATGATGTCGAATCAAATGATACTTTGTGTTGATGTGTTTGGTTCAATCATGGAATCTGGGATTCTTAGCTAGCTTGATTGCAGAAGTACTGTCGATCAATAATGGAGTGGATTTCTGTTGTTTTTCTTGCAAATCTTCAAGTATATTCCTGAGCCATACTATTTCTTTCATTGCTTCAGCTGCAGCCACATATTCTACTTCTGTTGTTGAATATGCTGGAACTGACTGTTTGCGTGATCTCCATGAGATAGCTGCTGATCCAAGACTCATAGTGTATCCAAAAGTTGATACTCCTGTCTCCTTATCGCCATCAAAATCTGAGTCTGAGTACCCAATAAGTTTGAAGTCATCCACCTTAGAGTACTTGAGTCCAACTTCTTGAGTCCCCTTCAAGTATCTTAGAACTCTTTTGCAGCTGACCAGTGTCCTTCACAAGGTTTATGCATGAACCTTGAAAGTATGCCAACAACATAAGAAATATCTTGTCTAGTTGTTGTAAGGTAGATAAGTCTTCCTACAAGTTGTCGATACTTGGTCGCATATTCAAATTCTTTTCCTTCGCTTGATGTGAGCTTCATTTTCTGTTCCATTGGAGTAGAGATAGGGCTGCATTCTATCATGCAAAATTTGTCTAGTAGTTCTCCAACATATTTTTTCTGAGATAGGAATATGTACTTAGGATGTTGAGTGACTTCAATTCCTAAGTAATAGTGGAGATGTCCCATATTTGTCATTTCAAAGATCTTTTTCAAAACTTTCTTTATAGATGCTATATAGCTCTCATTGTTCCCTGTCATCAAAAGATCATCTACGTACACCACAAGATACACAAAAGATCTTCAAACTTTCTTTATAAACAGTGTTGCATCATCAAGATCAAAATGTTCGAAATTTAACTTCAAAAGATGCTCGGTTAATTTTTCATACCATGTGCGAGGTGCTTGTTTTAGGCCATACAAGGATTTGACAAGCTTGCATACCTTTTGTTCTTTTCCTTTCACAACAAAGCCTTCTGGTTGAGACATGAACAAATTCTCTTTCAAGTCTCCATTCAAGAAAGAAGTCTTCACATCCATCTGATGAACTTTCCACCCATTCTGAGCAGCTAAAGAGAGTAAGGTATGGATGGTAGCCCATTTTGTTGTAGGAGAAAACGTTTCTTCATAGTCAATTCCTTCCTTTTGTGCATAGCCTTTTTCTCCAAGCCTCACTTTGTGCTTGTCAAGTGAGCCATCTGATCTGTATTTGTTCTTGTACACCCACTTGCAGCCAATTGGTTTGGTTCCAATTGGAGGGTCAACCAGCTTCCAAGTTCCATTCTTCATGAGTGCATCATACTCATTCTGCATAGCTTCTTTCCACTCAACTCGAGTAGAAGCTTCTTCAAAGGAAGTTGGTTCAAAGTTAGCAGATAAATTAAATTCACAATCAAATGATACATCCATGTCATCACCTAAATTATCTGCTTCTCCTCCATCTTCATGTCTTTTTGAACTTCTCGTTCTCGTCTTTCCAACTTCATCCAGATGGACACTTTCAAGTGTCTTTGTGGCCCATTTAGGAATCTTCTGTGATGGTCCTGGTTGATTAGCTGGTGGTGCTTCATTTCCTTCAAGGTTGAGTCTTCCAAATATCTCAATCACATCATCCAGTTGAATCTCTTGTTTAGGTGAAGTAGTAGGAACTTCTTCATGCGGGGGAGTTGGTGCTTCATATGGAAATTCCAAAGGTTGATCTAGAATAGGAATCCCCCCTTCAAGGTTTGGAATTTCATATTCACGTTGGAATATAATCCGTCAGGATTATACATTATTGTAAATATTAGGAATATGAAGAGACTCTCGGATGTGTGATCCCAAGAGTCATTGTAGATGTATAAATAAAGGCATTCTATGGAGAAATAATATGAATTCGGGAGTTATTCCTAACAGTGGTATCAGAGCTCCATAACTCCTGCTTGCATGCCTGCCATTCTGCCTGCCAAACCTTCATTTTTCCCTCTACCAAATTCATTTCAGGCTACCTGCAAGTTGTCAGCCTGCCATCACTAGTCTCTCCTGTGTGCCTTCAATGTATGTGTTATTTTGCAACGGGTCTAATTTGAGGTACGAGAGATCCTTTGATCCTGCATTTTGATAACTGCTGCATTATTTACTCCCTCAATTTGTTGCATGATCTTTGATCACCCGAACGACTGAATTCTTGGTCATATGTTTTCTATACCTAACCCTTATTTTGGATCTGTGTTCTTTTATCACCGTCTCATACATCCTACTGCTACGAATTTCTTCACCGTCCCATAGTGCTCACACTTTGCTGTTGCAATTATTTTTCACCATTCAATCTTGCTCCCACTCCACCACTTGCTGAGATATTCTCCACAGCAGCGTTGAGAGGGCTGTGCGCCATCCTTATCCCATCTACACTCTACAACCATAGACTGTGTGTTGTAGAGTCCTTGTGCTTTCTGCTCAAACATGGGAAGAATCCACATGCTGTATGTGAAGTCGTGTTGTCTGAGATGGGATTTCATGTGGAGATTTGTTTTAAGAGCTGCAATGGATAATTGAGTACTGCGGTCAACCAAGACGATATCTCAGTACCGAAGCTAAGAATTTGTTGAAGATTCAATCCATATTGCTATTTTGCTGTTACGAGTTCGTTGAAGACCGGTGATTGAATATTGTTGGTGGAAGATTCATGCCATTTCTCAATTGTCTGAAGGTAAAATATTGTTACTAATTGTGATCGTTGGACTACATAAAACCTAATTCTACATGAAGAGATTAACTGGGAATTATACAAAGATTTTCATGTGTATGAATTGAGAATAATGTGGTTGTATGGCCCGCTTTTTGTATGAGCATGGTTGTTGTGTATTGATGAATCGTGACTGCATTGGAGAAATAATGTATGCTGCATATAAAACCTATATTTTACCCTATTTTTGTGCATGAAGTTTGAGTGGTAAATTCTACAAACAGTTTCATTTGTGTTGAGTGAAAGAGGCCCGTGAATGCTGTGTATAAGTCATGAAGTTGTGACCACTGCATGAGAAGATTGTTGATTGAGACACAACCTTTATCAAATCACACGACTGTAAGAAGTATGTTGAAGATTGCCACATTGTTGCGAATGTGTTGATGTGAAGATTGAGCTGAAGAAAGAAGACTGCTGCATTGAAGAATAGGACTGAGAATTGAGGTGTTGAGGCTTGCCCTCCTCATTCTTGTTCTGTTACAAGTTGTCCTGTCCGGTTAGGGTTGAGGTCTCTCTACTGCGACCTCAAGAGTTCCAGACAATTGCTGTTGACTGAATCCTGGGTTGAAGACTGCTTGAAGAGTGTGAAACTGCAAGTAGTGCTACAAACTCATTTGACTGGATACTGTTACAAGATATTGTATGTATTATTGTAAATTTTCATAAGAAGAATTGAATTGTTTATGTAATAACACTCTGAAATGGAAGTTATTCAACTAATGCTAAAACTATTGAGGAAGGTGGCAGAGACTTAGACCTACACCTTTACTCTTTCTTCTTTTTCTCCTATTGTTTTAGTTGCAAGATTCAATCACAGAAGATGCAATCTATAGCATCTGTAGTTGGTGCCACTCTCATTGGCAAAGACACATCTGAGCATTCTGGAGAATCACTTTGCTTTTCTCAAAAAGCAAAGAACCACACCAAAGACCAATCCAATGATCATCCCAAAGGAGAAAGCAGCAAGAGAGGCAGAGGAAGAAGAAACTTTAGAGGTAGAGGAGGCAGAAACAACTCCAGCAAAAGATCATATTTGAAGTGCAAGCGTTGTGGAAAGATTGGACACACAGCAGATCAGTGTTGGGCTTCGTGGGGCTCCATCAAAGACAGACATTACCAGAAGAAAGATGACAATAAGAACCAAGATGCTAGTAAATCTTCATATTCTGCTCATTGTATTGTTGCACATTGTAATCTTGGTATTAATGAAATGA